>CAUYON010043869.1:0-28352 GCA_963573935.1 Arctocebus calabarensis
TAGTCCCAGCTACTCGGGAGGCTGAGGCAAGAGAATCGCTTAAGCCCAAGAGCTGGAGGTTGCTGTGAGCAGTGTGACGCCACGGCACTCTACCCAGGGCGATAAAGTGAGACTCTGTCTCTACAAAAAAAAAAAAAAATAGCCGAGTATTGTGGCAGGTGCCTGTAGTCCCAGCTACTTGGGAGGTTGAGGCAAGAGAACAGCCTAAGCCCAAGAGCTGGAGGTTGCTGTGAGCTCTGACACTACAGCACCCTACTGAGGGTGACAAAGTGAGACTCTGTCTCTTAAAAAGAAAAAAAAAAGCTTCTCCATATCTTAAATACTGGCCAAAGCTTTGTGGCCACCTGGACATCCTTTTTCAGGATCAGCCACCTGAGTGGCTAAAGAGTGTACCTGATAGAATATAGGAGACAACTCCCAGTGATTCTGCCTAGAATTAGAAATGCGCACCCCCCATTGAGAGAGCTTTGCAGGTGTCTGAGAAGCTTTAAGTCCTGTGCAAAACTATTTTCATGTCTTCAACTCACATTTAGCTTTTACTCCTGAGGAGGTGATAATGGGCAGCCATTTATTCTTTCAACTTCCTTCCACTACTGAAAGAAATAATTATAGAGTTTGCTGAGAATCTGTGTAGTCCAAGTTCAAGTAAATAAAAAACATATAGATGAGATGGTTTCAGAAATCAGCGGACAAGTTTGTGTTAATTTTCACAACCTCAAGACCTACCGCCAGACCAAGTGAGGCTTTTCCTTCCTGGACCACATGGTATGTGCTTCAGTCTGAATAACATTAAAAATATTTCTCTTAGCAGGATGCGGTGAGGTTGTTTTCTTTTTTAATTTCAAATAACACCACTCCTTGAACTGGGAACAAACAATTCACTTGCAGCTCGGCTCTGCATTTATTTGTAATTTTCACATAAATCAACTTATATGAAAATGTATTCATAATTTGAGCTTTCTCTATAGCGATAAAATGTTTCTGCTTCTGTGGTAGAAAATAGCTTATTATGCAAACAACATTGCCTCTCTTACATTATGCATGGGATTTACCTGGAGAACATCACAAAAGCTTAAAAAAAAGGCCAAGAGGGAGGGTGGAGGGGGCTTCATTTGCTGCACCATTTACCTATAATAATTAGCTACAAATGAACTAATATCTGTATTTAGCAACTTATTTAATATTGCTTTGGTTAATTCAGTGAAACAATTGGAGGAAAAAAGAAAAAAATACAAGGGAGGTCTCCTGACAAATGGTGCCTTTCAGGATGTCAGCCTGGTGAAAAATGAGATATGGTGGTTTCAGACTTAGGCCAGTGGTGATGAGTAATTAATGGCCAACTCATTTGAACTTGTGTGCCTGATCTAATTTGGGGTATTGGGAGTTTACACTGATTTGCCTTTAAAAAGAATGTCACTGTCAAATAAAGTGATTGTATAAGATTGATACGGAGAGCTCAGACTTGAATGTACGGCTAACAGTGTGGTTACTAACCTGTGTGCAATGGGACCACCATTCTGGTGTCTTTTCTACATACGATTCAACAGGGATAATTTTAGGTATAAATGGTGTATGGTATTTATTTTTCTCAATCATAGAACAAATACGTTTTGAATGTCTTTTCACTCTGTTCCTGCCTGCTCATATGTTGCTCGCAATCCAGTTGGGGAGCGGGGTCAGCAGACAAAGAACAGTGGCACAAATCAGTGAAACAATTCCAGTAAGAGCGACAAAACGCTGAAAAGGAAGCATAAGGAACATAATTCAAAGAGGTTTACGGAGTGGTTCCTCACCCTCCAGATACAGTCTTTGACAAAGGACTTAGACTCTCTGGGTTTATTATCTGTGCATTAATAAAGGAATAGGTGTGCAGAATCATCATTCCTTTAGATTTTCATAACCAACACAGGTCGCCCCTTGTGAATCTGCCATCTTGAATTGCTGGCAGTGGTTCCTTTGCTCTATCTGGACCATCCCATTTTACTTATTTATTTATTTTTATTTCCAATCGATATAAGGGTACGAATGATTAGGTTCCAGGGTTTTTGTTTGTCAGGTAAAGTCCAAGTTGTAGTTGAGCCTTTCACCCTGGGGGTGGGGGGGGGGTGGTGTGCCGGGTATGGGAGAGGGCACCGAAGCCCCGCCCTCCCCCGCCCTCCCTCCACGAACGCACTTGTGTTTTCTCTCCTGTGGGCCTGTAGTTGTTCATGTAGTCCCAGCTACTTGGGAGGCAGAGACTGGAGATTCACTTGAGCCCAGGAATTGGAGGTTGCTGTGAGCTGTGATGGCACAGCACTCTATCCAGGGTGACAGCTTGAGGCTCTGTCTCAAAGAATAATATCCCTGGGGTGCCTATGGGGTTTGGAAAAAAAAAGAATAATATCTTTTCTGGGTGGCACCTGTGGCTCAGTGAGTAGGGCGTTGGCCCCATATGCCAGAGGTAGCAGGTTCAAGCCCAGCCCTGGCCAAAAACTGCAAAAAAAAAAAAAAAGAATAATCTCTTTTCTAATAATATCTAATCATTCCTCTCTAAATTATTATAAAGTGAAAATGTCTCTATTGGCTGAGCCACAGGTGCCACCCAGAAAAGATATTATTCTTTTTTTTTCCAAACCCCATAGGCACCCTAGAGATATTATTCTTTGAGACAGAGCCTCAAGCTGTCACCCTGGATAGAGGCGTCAGCCATGTACACCTGAGCTGGCGGGTTTGAATCCAGCCTGGGCCCGCCAGACAACAATGATGGCTGCAACCAAAACAAAAACAAAAATGGCCAGGCGTTGTGGTGGGCGCCTGCAGTCCCAGCTACTTGGGAGGCAGAGGCAGGAGACTCGCTTGAGCCCAGGAATTGGAGGTTGCTGTGAGCTGTGATGCCATGACCCTCTACCCAGGGCGAAAGCTTGAGGCTCTGCCTCAAAAAAAGAAAATGTCTCTATTATTGAAATATCATCAGGCCATAGGAAAAGGACAGTTTGTTCATTTCATAAAGCCAAGATAATCTGATAATTATATGTTGATTTTGCTTATTAATATAGATACAAAAAGGTCTAACTAAAACATCAGTTTACTAAATCTAGCACTGTATAAAATGAAAGACCCACCACGAATAAGTAGGATTTTATAAATAAATCTATTTTAGTGTCAGAAAATCTTCTTCAAGTTAACAAATTAAAAGAGGAAAAAATCATAGGATTTAATCATTAGATGCCATAATACAGTGTAATTTTGTGAAATTAAATGCCATTCTTGATAAAACTGTAAGCAAAGTAGTGAGATAGGGAATGTTACTTAAACATGAAGAGATTATCAAATTCTTTTAGCAAATATAATAAGCAATCAAATGATGAAGTTATTTGGTTTTAAATTAGGAATAAAGCAGGGCTGTAAGCGTTTACATTGATTTGAAGGTACCAGGTAATATAATAAGGTGAGAAAAGTGAATAATAGTTGCAAAAATCAAAAGTGGTGGGCGGTGGATTGGTGCCCGTAGCATAGTGGTTACAGCAGCAGCCACATAACACCCAGCCTGGCCGTTCCAACCCAGCCCAGGCCAGCTAGGCAACAACAACTGCAACAACAAAAAAATAGCCGGGCACTGTGGCAGGTGCCTGTAGTCCCAGCTACTTGGGAGGTTGAGGCGAGAGAATCTCATAAGCCCAAGAGTTGGAGGTTGCTGTGAGCTGTGACACCACGACACTCCTACTGAGTGAAACTCTGTCTCAAAAAAAAAAAAAAAATGTGGTGGCCGGTGCCTGTGGCTCAGTGGGTGGGGCACTGGCCCCATATACTGAGGGTGGCGGGTTCAAACCCAGCCCTGGCCAAACTGCAGTAAAAAAAATAGCTGGGCCTGGTGGTGGGCACCTGAGTCCCAGCTACTTGGGAAGCTGAGGCAAGAGCATCACTTAAACCCAGGAGTTGGAGGTTGCTGTGAGCTGTGACGCCATGGCACTATACCAAAGGCAATAAAGTAAGACTCTGTCTCTACAAAAAAAAAAAAAGAGAAAGATTTGATAAGCGCTTTGGATAAGGAGTTTAGATACATGATGAATACAAAAAATCGATAATTTTTTTTTTAACCAGCATCAGGTAACTAGAAATGGACTTTGGAAAGCATCTTGTTTATAGTAGCAACAAAAATTTAATATTCATAGGAATAACTTCAAAAGATTCTTACCATCCTATCCCCCAAAACCGACTTAAGAGATCACATTGTTGGCTCGGAGCCTGTGGCTCAACGGGCTAAGGCGCCAGCCACGTACACCTGAGCTGGCGGGTTCAAATCCAGCCTGGGCCCACCAAATAACAATGACGCCTGCAACCAAAAAATGGCCAGGGGCCCATCAACCCACGAATGGATTAATAAATTGTGGTACATGTATACCATGGAATACTATGCAGCCTTAAAGAAAGATGGAGACTTTACCTCTTTTGTGTTTACATGGATGGAGCTGGAACATATTCTTCTTAGCAAAGTATGTGATGTTTTATATTGACAGATTTACATATATTGAATGAACCTTGAGCCACTGTGCTAAAACTCACTTGGTCATGGTCTATAATTCCTGTGATGTGTTACTGGATTCTGTTTGCTAAGATCTTATTAAATATTTTTGCATCTATCTTCATTAAAGATATTGGTCTATATATATATTTTTTTCTTATTGTGTCTTTTCCTGGTTTGGGGATCAGGGTGATATTTGCTTTATAGAATGTGTTAGGAAGTATTTCTTCTTTTTTATGTTTTGGAAAAGTAATATAGGTACTAGTTCCTGTTTAAAGGTTTGTTAGAATTCTGACGTAAAGCCATCTGGTCCCAGACTCTTAATTTTTGGGAGATTTCATATAGATGATTCTATTTCAGTACCTTGATATAGGTCTGTCAGCATTTCCAGTTCTTTCTGATTAAGTCTAGGAAGTTGGTGTGCTTCCAAGTATTGGTCAATTTCTTTCAAATTTTCATATTTCTAAGAATAAAGTTTTCTATAGTATTCATTAAGGATTCTTTAAATATCTGAGGTGTCTGTTGTTATTTTGCCTTTGTCATTTCTAGTTGATGACATTAGGGACCTTAATTTTCAATTTTTGGTTAGGTTGGCCAAAGGTTTATCAATTTTGTTGAATTTTTGAAAAAAAACCTTTTGATTCTTTTTCTTTTGAATAATTCTTTTGTTTTTGGTTTTGTTTAATTCTGCTCTAATATTTATTTCTTTTCTTATGCTAGGTTTGGGGTTGGAAAGTTCTTCTTTTTACAGTTGCTTAAGATGTCCCATTAAGTTATTAACTTTCTCTCTTTTCAATTCTCTTGAGGAAGGTTTACACCACTATAAATTTCCCTGTTAGGACTGCATTTGCAGTATCACACAGGTTCTGATAATTCATGTCTTCATTATTTTTTTGTTCCAAACTTTTAGACATTTCCCCCTTAATATCATCTATGACCCAGCTATCTTTCAGCATAAGTTTTTTTTCTTTTTATTTTCCATGTTTTTCTATGAGTATGCAGATACCTGTTATTGGTGAGTTCAACTTTTATTGCTTGATGATCCAATACAAGGAATAATTTCTATACTTTTAAATTTTCTGAGGTTAGACTTGTGACCTAAGAAGTGATCAGTTATGGAGAATGTTCCATGGGCTGATGGGAAGAATGTGTATTCACTTTTGTTAGGATGAAATTTTCTGTAAATGTGTATTCAGTTTTGTTGGGATGAAATTTTCTGTAAATGTCTGTTAAATCCAATTGTTGAATGGTTAAGTTTAAGTCTAAAATTTCTTTGCTTAACTTCTTCTTGGAGGATCTATCCAACACTGCCAAATGGGGCTTAAAAGGTCCAACTATTATGGTACTAGAGTAAATCAAATTGCTTATGTCTGTTAGAGTTTCTCTTATAAACTGAGGTGCATTCTGGTTGGGTGCATAAATGTTAATAATTGAAATCTCATCATGTTGAGTGTTACACTTAACAAACATGAAGTGACCATACTTATTTGTCCTTACTTTTGTTGGTTTAAAGTCTATTGTACCTGCAAATAAAATTACAACACCTGCTTTTTTCTGATTTCCATTTGCCTGAATGATAGATGACTATCCCTTCACCCTGAATCTATATTTATCTTTTAAGTTCAGATGAGATTCTTATATTCAGCAGATATGTGGCTTGATTTTTTTTTCCAGTCAGCCAACCTGTGCCCCCTTAGAGGACAATTTAAGCCATTCACATGAATTGAGAGTATTGATAAGCCTGATAGTGTTTTGGGAATTGAGTTTTTTGAAAGTGCAGTGGGCATTTTTAATCCTTTCACCACTGTGGAGAATGGAGTTTGATCAAAAGTTTCTGAGTGAGACTACATTAATGGTAGAGAATTGTGTTGGTCATTACGGAGGATAGATCTGAGAATATCATGGAGAGATGTTTTTGTAATGTCAAATTTCTTCAACATATCAATGTCATTAAAGTATTTAATTTCTTCATCATAAATTAATCTCAGTTTAGCTGGGTACAGTATCCTAGATTGACTGTTATTTTTATTTTAGGAGATTAAAGGTCAATGAACATCCTCTTCTGGCTTAAAAAGTTTTAGCAGACAGATCTGCAGTCATTCTAATATTCTTCCTCTTATAAGTTATGGTTTTGTTACATCTGGCTGCTTGCAGAATTTTCTCCTTCATATTAACTTTGGTGAAGTTAATTATAAGGTGTCTGGGTGATATTTTATATGGATTGGTGATATTTTATATGGATTGAGTTATACTGGGGTTCTGAAACCATCTAATATCTGAATTTCAGAATCTCTTGCCATATTTGGGAAGTTCTCCTCGATTATCTCTTGGAGTAGAGCATCTGTGACTTTTGAAGCAACCTCATCACCTTCAGGAATTCCTATAAGGTGAATGTTATTTTTTTTTTTTTAATTATCCCACAGCTCTCTGAGAGAATGATCCATTTTTTCTCTCCACATCTCTTCCTATTTGAGCATTTGGGAGCATTCAAAAACTTTGACTTCAATGTCAGAGATCCTTTCTTATGCCTGCTCCACTCTGTTACTGAAGGATTTTACTGCATTTCTCAGCTCTTTGAGGGATGAAAGTGCTTGCCTCAATGTGTCAAAACCTTTGGGGATTTTGCCTTTGAATTCCTTAAATTCTTGAGACAACTTTTGAATTGGTCCTTGAATTTCTAATTCCAATTTTACTTACATTATATTAATCTTATTTGCAGTCCAAATTATGAAGTAGGTTTCTGACATCTCAGCCATTTGTCTATGAATGGGATCTTCTGTTGTGTCTACTTTTTCATTCCTTGGGGGAGTTGATCTACTCTGATTATTCATGTTGCCAGAGTTTTTCCACGGACTCCACCTCATGATTGTTTTCCACTGTTTGGCTAGAGAAGCTGGTAAGGTGAAATTGCATTGAGGGCTCCTGGAGTTGTAGTTAACAAATTTTTTATCAAAGAACTGAGACTGGTGATTTTGGCTTTTCCTCTATCTAGCTTTACAAGGGTCTCATTCAGCCCTACAGCCTGAAACTCTGGGGAACTGCTTGGTGTGGTGGGGCTAGATGGCTCTGACCTGTATTCAGCTAGTGTCTCTCCAATCCTAGTTAATCAATGGCTTTGGGCTGACATCTCAGCTGTGGAGATATATAAACAACTAAGACACCTGGCCAACTGACAGGCAACAACTGGAAGAGCAGAATCCCACACTCCCACAACAACACAACCAGGGTACAACCTTGGTGGTTCCCTGGGTGATCAGCCCAGGTCAAGAGTTCCAAACCAATTGTCCCAGTCAACACAAATACCTATCAGGTGGGAAAATTCAAAAAGTCTTCTGCATCTAGGCAGTGGGGATCCACTGGCAATTCAAGTGTATCTTACTCTAGTTCTCTGTGGAGTCATAAAGGTCCACCCAGCAAAATAGTTAGTTCAGGGGTTCTGGTGCCTCCTTACCCACTTCCATCATACCCAGGCACTGGTGGCCCCATGGGGCGTGGTCTGGTTCCCTATGATGAGAAAATGCACCAGGGATTTGGGCCTGCCAGAGTAAGAGGGAACTCTATGCCTCATCAGCCAAGTGACCACACTCTGCCACCAGCTGGCTGGGGGAGTTGAAGTCTGATTACCTCGAGTGCTCAATGGAAACTAGGGCCTGTTCCACCTGAGCTCATTCCAAACCAATGGTTATCAATACAGCAAATGTTCTTCACCCTTAGAGACTGTGACTCTGCCCCAGCCACTCTGCTCCTCTTGTATCCCTGCAATGCAAGATGTAGCTCCCATTGAAAGTCCACAGAATTGGAGAGGTGTCTCTCTAAAATTTGACCCCAGCAGGATTTCTCTATTAATTCTTCTGCTAGGGGGGAAATATCTCCTCTTGGGTTCCCACATCTAGGTAGTTACTGAGCCTCCACCCATATACAGAGATCCAAGCCTCCACCTGCTGCTGAGTTGCTCTTTTTCAGAGCCAAGCCAGATACCTTCCTACCTGTGACCTTCTGCACTGTTTCCAGATTCACAGTTACAATATAGCTGCTCTACCTAAGACCATGCATGGCCCAGTCTTAACCATGAATGTTCTAGTCTCTGTAAGAGTTAGGTTTCTAGACTGCCAGGCCAGGGGGAAGGGTGGAATAGGAATTCAAAGTGGCAGGGAAAATATTTGTTCAACCTTCATCTAAGACAAAAGAATGCCCAGGCTTACAGCAGTGACTATCTGAAGAAGGAGTCCCAGCTTCCAGCAACTCACTCTCATGGGATCAGAGAGGGGACCTCAGTTCACTGCTCACTAGTAGAGATCTCACTGCAAGCAAGCAAGCAACTCTCTTGGGGTAGGGACAGAAAAACATCCTCTTTGGGGTGGGTTCTGTACCTAAAATTGGTTTCCTTGGAGTTGCAGCTTGCCTCAGCATAGAAGATGTGCAATTATCAATCTTTTCTCTCAGCTTGGCTCCCACCCTTCAGCTTTGTTGGGTTCTTTCTGGCCATTATCTCTCCCTCTGGATGGGAGCTTCTGTGGAAAGCTGGCTTCAATTGGCCATCATCCCCCACTCCCCTTTGCTCTTTTTGAATGTAAAAGTTGGAGTTAGGGAAAATAGCCAACCTGAGGTTTTAGCAGAACACAAGGCACATTGGAAGAAAATGAGCAAAAACACAAACAAAAAACAATCAGACACACACATACACAATATCAAAAACAAAAACAAACAAACAAAAAAACTCAAATAGTCTAATGTAAGCACTCTCAACAACCATAAGAGGAGGGGGAGGAACTGCCAAACAACAATGACAACCACAAACTAAAACCAGCTGGGTGCTGTGGTGGGCACCTACAGCCCCAAGCCACCTGGGAGGCTGCACCAGAACCACTGGAGAACCACTCATCCCAAGAGAGTTACAGGTTGCCATAAGCTGTGATGGCACAACACGCCACCTAGGGTGACATAGCAAGACTGTCTAAAGAAAAAGGAAAGCAGAGAAAAAGTAATAATAATAATAATTGAAAAAAATTGACAATAACTTGTATAAGAAAGAAAAAAGGAAAAAAGCAAAAAGAACAAGGAAAGAGAGAATAAAAGACAATGAAATTATATATAATTTTATATATAATAATATAATGGCCACATTAATGCCATAGGGATCAACTTTAGTAGTAATATCTTTATGTTGCAATATACTTTCTGGACTCAAGGTGGCGTCTTGAGTGATTCCTAGGTTTAAATTGTCCTTGATGTTTGCCTGAATACCTGCTTGGTGCCTAGACCCTGGGAAACTGCTGATTCCACCAATCACAAAAAATCTTCACAGACAGGTTTCACAAATTCTTTCTGAAACAGTTCCCGTGACATGTGGGATATCCTGGGCCAGTTCCGAGTATAAGATGACTGTCTGCAGGTAAGAATCAAATTGCTGCACCTGGCCCATGCAGAAATGTGCCTGCAGTGATCGGGCATCTCCCAAATTCCAAAACAATGGCCTCTTCCTGTCCTGGATCTTTCCCATCTGAGTGTCTCTCCCTCTGCCTAAGCACGGTGGTGCTGCACCAGACGGTGCTGCACTCTGGCTGCCTAATTTGACTCGGGAGTCCACACTTTACTGATCTATCCACACAACACCTAGTTTCTCCATAAACTGGGAACTGCAATCCTCTGTGGTGGGATTGGTTGCTTCCACTGCCACCTGCAGCTCCTGCAGCCCTGGGGCAGAACTTTTCCTGGCAGTCTCCACTGCTCCAGATTACACTCCAAGTCCAGCAATCCACCACCTTGCTGCACACTGCAAACTGCCACTCCACACCAATATTCCACACCAGAAATAAAGTACCACTCACTCTCACCTGTTGTCCCAGGAGAGCTGAGCTAAACATCCTTCCCATCCGCCATCATGCTCCACCTCCTTTTCCTTTTTTTAGTAAGAAAGATTAAACAGACAGGAAAATAGTGATACAGGATTCCACCACTCAGAGCTAGACAGGGAGCCCCCCCATTCTCTAGGCCTAGTTGAGCTCAGAGGTCAGACCCCCATTTCAAGGTACAAGCAGACTACCTTTTTGGGACACACCCTCTGGGCTCTGATAAGATCATGAACAAAGCAGCCTGCCATTGTTTTTTGGGTGATTCCACCTTGGGTAGGTGCACACACACTAATCCCTTCTCAGGGACAAAGACTGTAAAGGACCTGATAACCAAGCCCTAGCTAAGAAGAAACTACATTCATTCACTTGTTAATGCACTCATTAAATTTGAAAAGATGTTTTTACATGTACCAATTGCCAGCCACTCCCAAGTGAGTTCTTCAGTTTTTTCCCTCCTCCAGAAGCTCTGGTGCTTTTTAATTCTTCTGTATTCCTTTCTAACTTCTAGTAAAAGTCTTTCCTTACCACTGGTCTGTGGTCTGGGGGTTTCTTCTTCGAATCCCTGAGACTAAGGACCTACTGAAGAACAAAATTCCAGTATCAATACCATTATGTAAGAACAAATCTTTAATGTTAAACTATTGTCCTAAAATAAAATGACTATTTAAGAAAAGTGGAAGTAAAGACAAAACAAGTGTTTTGTGGTTTGGGGTTTTTTTTTTTTTTTGCATTTTACTAAATTTTCTGTGCAGAATAGATGAAACTCATAATAGGGAATTTATGAAGGAATTTACATGTGATCCCATTTGCTATAATTTATGATATTTGGTTAAAATAACAGAGTTTTCTTTAAATATTAATTTATTCCTAATTAAATTATATGACCTGTTTCTCTTTTCCAAAAAATAATAATAATAATAATTACACTGCTGGAGATTTTTGTTTGTTTGTTTTATTTATTGATTGTGGTTTTGGGCCCAGTCCGGGTTTGAACTCGCCACTTCTGATATATGGGTCTGGTGCCTACTCCTTCGAGTCACAGGTGCTGCCCAAAAGAGGTTTTTTAAATACCTTTTTAGAAAATTCACTGAAAGATACAATCCCTGTGTTGTCTGTATTAGGGTTTCAGCTAACTAGAAAAAACTAAACTTTAAAATGGTTAAGATTTATACTCACTCATATAACCTTTTGTATTGCCCCTAGAATCTTTTCATTTGTAATCCTATTTGAACAAATGTTTCAAGCCTTTGATATTGGACAAACCTTCCAGAACAATAATTCTACATTTGGTCTTTTGGGCCTCAAATTACCTTTTTGACTATTAGAACCACTGAATATCAAAGAGAAACATATTGGTTTTATTTTGGTATATTAAAACTATATAGTCTTTATTGTCAAATATGAAATTGTATTTAATTTTCTTTGTGTTATGTTTCTATATATGTGGTCTAATATTGTGGAATATTACTATGTCTTAGTTATATCACCAGTAAAAATTTTTAATTCATCTCAGAAAGTGTGTTTGTTTGTTTGTTTTTAATTGAGAGAGACTCATTTTGTCGCACCCAGTAGAGTTCTGTGGTGTCATAGCTCACAACAACCTCCAACTCTCGAACTCAAGGTTTCTCTTGCCTCAGCCTCCTGAGTAGCTGGGAGTACAGGAGCCTGCCATAATGCTCAGCTATTTTTAGAGATGGGGGTCTCACTCTATCTCAGGCTGAATGACAGGCATCCAACACCCAGCCTGTTTTTTTTTTTAAGTGGTTAAGTCCAAAGTTTTTCCTTCAAGAAAAGTAACAAATAAGATGACAAGTTCTGATAGTTTTGAAGATTATATGCCATTGAGCAAAAAACAAACAAACAAAAAAAACTTCTAGGGCTTTAATTAGAATGCTAACAGGTCCATGAGTATTACTAACATAACATCAAATAGAACAGAAATTAATTACATGGAACTGACATAACTTTTTTTTATTGTTTGGGATTCGTCGAGGATATAAGAAACCAGGATACACTGATTGCATTCATTAGGTAAAGTCCCTCTTATAATTGTCTCTTGCTTCAAAAAGGTGTGTCTGACACTGAGACAACCACCCCACTACCTCCTTCCCTCTCTCTGCTCTTCCATTCTCCCACCCTCTTTCCTCTTTCTCTCTCTCTCTTTCTCTCTCTCTCTGCTCTCTCCTTACCCCACCCCCTACCATCCACTAGGTTATTAATTTTCCTCATATCAAAATTGAGTACATAGGATGCATGCTTCCCCATTCTTGTGATACTTCACTAAGAATAATGCATTCCACTTCCATCCAGGTTAGTACAATGAATGTAGAATCACCATCTTTTTAACATCTGAATAGTATTCCATGGTACACATATACCACAGCTTGTTAATCCATTCCTGGGATGGTAGGCATTTAGGCTATTTCCACATTTTGGTGAGTGTAAACTGAGCTGCAGTTTACAGGTTCTGATAGTTTTAGTGCAAGTGTCCTTATGGTAAAAGGATTATTTTATTTCTTGGTAGATGCCCAGTAATGGGATTGCAGGACCAAATGGAAGGTCTAGCTTGAGTGCTTTGAAGGTTCTCCATACTTCCCTCCTAAAAGGTGGTATTAGTTTTCAGCCCCACCAACAGTGTAAAAGTGTTCCTTTCCCTCCACATCCAGGCCAGAATCTGCAGTTTTGAGATTTTGTGATGTAGGCCATTCTCAGTGGGTTTAGATGATATCTCAGGGTGATTTTGATATGCATTCCTCTGCAAATTAGGGATGATGAGCATTTTTTTATATGTTTGCTACCCATTTGTCTGTCTTCTTTAGAGAAGTTCTATTCATCTCTCTTATCCATTGATATATGGGATTGTTGGCTTTCTTCATGTGGATTAACTTGAGTTCTCTATAGATCCTAGTTATCAAGCTTCTGTCTGATACAAATATGCAAATAACCTTTCCCATTGTGTAGGTTGTGTATTTCTTTTGGGTTTTGTATCCTTGGCTGTACAGAAGCTTTTCAGTTTAATTAGGTCCCATTTGTTTATTTTTGTTGTTGTAATTGCTACAGAAGTCTTCTTCATAAAGTCTTTTCTCAGGCCAATATCTTCCAGTGTTTTTCCTATGTTTTCTTTCAGGATTTTTATCATTTAAAGCCTTAAATTTAGGTCTTTTATCCATATTGAATCAATTGTTGTGAGTGGAGAAAAGTACAGGTCCACTTTCAGTCTTTTACGTGTGGATATCCAGTTCTCCCAGAACATTTATTGAATAGGGATTCTTTCCCCCAGTGTATGTTCTTGTTTGGTTTATCAAAGTTTAGGTGGATGTAAGATGTTAATTTCATTTCCTGATTTTCTATTCCATTCCAAATGTCTATGCCTCTATTTTTGTGCCAGTACCATGCTATTTTGACCACTGTGGACTTGTAGTACAGCCTAAAGTCTGGTATGCTGATGCCTCCAGCTTTTATTGTATTACTGAGAACTCTAAGAATTGCCTTAGCTATATGGGTTTTTTTCTAGTTTCATAGAAAAGGAAGTATTATTTTTTCCAAGTGTTGAAAGTACGATGTTGGTATTTTAATGTGAATGGTATTGAATTGGTAGATTGTTTTGGGCAGTATAGACATTTTAACAATGTTGATTCTTTCCAGTAATGAGCATGGTATGTTCTTCCATTTGTTAATATCCTATGCTATTTCTTTTCTTAGGGTTTCATAATTTTCATTCTAGAGTTCCTTCACCTCTTCAGTTGGGTATATCCCCAGGTATTTCATTTTCTTTGAAGCTATGGTGAAGGGAGTTGGGTCCTTAATTAACATCTCATCTTGGTTGTTATTGGGGTATACAAAGACTACTGACTTGTGGACATTGGTTTTATATCCTGAGACATTATTTTTTGATGACTTCCAGGAGTCTTGTGGTTGTGTTGTTGAATAGTAGTGACGATAAAAGACAACCTTGTGTGGTTTCAGTTCTATGTGTGAGAGGTTTCAGTTTTACTCCATTCAGTAAAATATTAGCTGTGGGTTGGTCATAGATATCTTCAATCAGTTTAAGAAATGTGCCACCTATGCCTATACTCTTCCGTGTTGTAATTATAAATGGATGCTGAATTTTATTGAATGCTTTTCCTGCATATATTAAGAAGATCATATGGTTTTGGTTTTGGTTTCCACTGATATGGTGAATTATGTTTATGGACTTGTGTATGTTAAACCAGCTTTGCATCCCTGGGATTAAACCTATTTGATCATGATATGACTTTTTTATGATAAACTGTAATCTATTGCCTAGGATTTTGTTGAGAATTTTTGCATCTATACTCATTGGTGAACTTGGTTTGAAGTTCTCGTTTTTAATTGAGTCTTTTCCCAGTTTTGGTATCAGGGTAATGATATTTGCTTCGTAAAATGTGTTGGGTAAGATTCTTTCCTCCTTAAATTTTTGGAATAATTTCTGCAATATGGGAATAAGCTCTTCTTTGCAGGTTTGGTAGAATTCTGATCTGAAGACATCTGGAGCAGGGCATTTATTTGTTGGAAGAATTTTTATTGCTTCTTTGATCTCAGTGCTTGAAAGTGGTCTGTTTAGGACATCTATTTCTTCCTGTCTAAATCTAGGGAGACATTGTGATTTCAAATATTGATCCATTTCCTTCACATTGCCAAATTTCTGAGCATAAAGTTTCTTGTAGTAGTCAGAGATAAAATGTTGTATCTCTGTGGCATTTGTTGTTATTTCTCCTTTATCATTTCTGATTGAGGTTACTAGAGATTTCACTTTTTTATTTCTAGTTAATCTGGTCAAAGGTTTATCTATTTTATTTATTCCTTCAAAAACCAACTCCTCATTTCATTAATATTCTGAATGATTCTTTTGTTTTCAATTGCATTAATCTCTGATTTAATTTTGGATATTTCTTTTCTTTTGCTGGGTTTAGGCTTAGATTGTTATTCTTTTTCCAATTCCATGGGATGGCTTGTGAGTTTGTTGATGCACTTTCTTTCTGTTTTTTGAATGCAGGCTTCTAAAGCGATAAATTTTCCTCCCAGGTCTGCTTTTGCTGTGTCCCACAAGTGTTGGTATCTTTTGTCTTCATTATTGTTATGCTCAAGAAAGTTAACGATTTCGTCTTTTATTTCTCCCTACACCCAACTGTCATTAAGCATAAGATTTTTAATTTCCATGCCTTTGTGTAGGGTTGAACATTTTGGGGGAGTTGAGTTCCACCTTTAATGCCTTGTGGTCTGAGAAGATACAAAGTAAAATTTCAATTCATTTGATTCTGTTGAGGTTTGTTTTGTCTCCTATGATATGATCAATTTTGGAGACTGTTCCATGGACCGATGAGAAGAATGTACATTCTTTAGCTTTATGAACATGAGTAATGAGCATGAACATACCATGCTCATTACTGGAAACAAAGCTGGTCAAAACTCTCATACTGAACAGTAGTGGGATCATTCCTGTGAATAGCCACTCAGCCTGAGCAGCATAGTGAGACCTTGTCTCTAAAAAAAAAAAAGAAAAGAAAAGAAAAGAAAAGAAATCAGAAAGCATTAGAGTTGGGTGAATAAAAATTAGGAATTGAAATGTCTTCTCATTGTATTTTTCCCTGGACTAATATGAAGTGTCCATCTTTGTCTTTTTTGACTTTAGTTGCTTTAAATCCACTTGCATTTGAAAATAAGATTGTAACCCCTCATTTCTTCTGAATTCCTTTTGCCTGAAAAATTGTCTTCCAACCCTTAACTCTGAGTTTTAATTTGTCTTTGGAGACTAGACGTGTTTCCTGAAGATAGCCAATGGATGGCTTGTAGTTTTTAACCCAATCAGCCAATCTATGCCTTTTTTAGTGGGGAATTATTGAGATAATTGATAAGTGTGGTAATCATCTTATTTAGCGAAAGTCCATTGCTTAGTTCTATTATTTGTATCATTTTGGATTACTAGGTTCTCTTCTTTAATTTCTGGGTATTTACTTTGCTGGTTGTCCATTGTGATGGTCAGTGTGTAGAATAGATTGAAGTTCTTTCTGTAGAGCTGATCTTATGGCAAATTTCCTCAATGTTTGCATATCAGTGAAAATTTTGATTTCTCCATAGGTTTTAAAGCTTCGCTTAGCAGGATATAGAGTTGTGGGCTGGAAGTTGTATTGTTTAAGTAGATTAAAAGTAGATGTCCCTTGTCTTCTGGCTTGAAAAGTTTCATTAGAGAAGTCTGCAGTCACCCTGATGGATTGGCCCCTGTAGATCAATTGGTGCTTACTCCTGGTAGCATGCAAAATGTTTTCTTTTGTCTGGACTTTGGACAGATTCATCACAATGTGTCTTGGAGAAGATATATTTGAGTTGAGGCAACCTTGGGGGTTTGATATCCCTCTGAAAGGAGTGTGTCAGAATCTTTAGTGATATTTGGGAAATTCTCACTGATAATATTCTCTAGTATGACTTCCATTCTTTTGGGCATTCTTCTTCCCCTTCTGGGATATCTATATCTATATCTATATCTATATCTATATCTATATCTATATCTAAAACTATATCTATCTATCTATCTATCTATCTATCTATCTATCTATCTACATATGTATCTATCATATGTTAGAATGATTCATAAAGTCCCAAAATCCTGTCAGTGAACATTCTGCTTTCTCTCTCTTTTTTTCTCCCTCATTAACTATATGTGTTATCTCAAGAGCTTAGTCTTCTACTTCTGAGATTCTTTCTTCTTCATGATCTAATCCATTATTGATACTTGCTAGTGCATCTTTAAGTTCCCTAATTGACTGCTTCAATTCCTTCAGCCATGCTATTTTCTTTCTATATTCTTCATATTGTCCATCTCTTATTTGATTCTGTTTTTGCATTTCCTTTTGGTTATTTTCCCCTTTCTCAGCAATTTCCTTCATTATTTTTTGGTTATTTCCTATTTTCTCAGCAGTTTACTTCATTGTTTTCATCATCTGTGTTTTAAATTCCCCTTCTTTCATATCTAACATATTTTTATATGTGGAATCCTCTGCATGAGTAGCTACCTCATGGTCCCTTCAGGAGGTTGCCCTGGACTGGTTTGTCATGTCAACAGAATTTTTCTGTTGATTCTTCCTCATGAGTGTTTTCTTTTATGTGCTTCCTTGCCCTAATTTTCCTTTGACTTACTCTTGCTCTTTAAGTTACCATGCCTAAGGCCTAAGGTTTCTATGAGTCCTTTTGTTACAGGACTAAAAGGATGAGAAGATTGAAGAACAAGAAGGGAAAAAAGTTTTAAAAGAAAAAGAAAAAAGAGAAAGGAGTGGCAGTGAGTAAAAGGGAATATTGACAAAAAGAGGAGAGGCACAGAAAGATGGATACAGGTGTAATAAAGGTGTACAGTAGGGTAATTTGACCTACAACATAAAAAACTCCAACCTCTGTGGGTGCTGAGCTGGGTAGTTCCCTTGTGGTCAAAAGCTCTTTGTCAGCCTGAGCAGACATGGTACCCTACCTCCACCAATTAAAGAGGAAAGACAAAAATACTATAAATCAAAGCAAAACAAACAAACCATAAACCTTACAGGATAAAATTGGGGGATAAAACAAATAATAGGACCAGAAACACTAGCAAAAATGAAGTTATTATTATTAAAAAATGCAATAATGGAAAATCATATTTAAACCAGATAAATGGAGAGAGAAAAAAAGAAAAAATCTAGGGAGGAAATGTTGAAAGAGAAAAAAAAGCAGTATATAAATCTTTCTGAATATTGTTTGGGCAACAGGTGATTTTCCTGGGTGTGTGATGCTCATCAGAATGCTGACGCAGCTGTGTGAGTTGGAAACTGGAGGCCTCTGCTGACTTATTTGCTCTCAAACCTCACAGGGTTGAGAACCTGAATCTCTCTTTAGTCCACTTAAAAGGCACTTTAAAGTGTTAACGTTGGCTATGCAGAAGCTTTTCTCGGAAAGTATGTGTTGCTGATATCTCTCATGAAGTGGCTGTCCACATATCTGGTGTGACAAAACCAGCCTTGCTCTATGACTGTGAGGGCCAAAGCTGCACACAGGGAAGGCACGTTTAGCCATTGTGGAAGAACTGCCTTGCAGGCTCCACCTTCAAGGTCACAGAGTGAGGCTCTGTCTGGGAGACCTTGGGATCTAGTGACTGTGAGCAGCATCAAAGGCTGGGACTGAGACTCTGGGGAAAAGTGGAGCTTTCAGTGTTTGGCAGCAGGAAGGCCTTCCCTGTGTGCAATCTCTCTGCTGTTTTAGCTACAGCTGCAGCAGCCTCAGACTGATCCCAACTACTTGCCAGTTCTGTAATACTTTTGTCCTCCTCCTGGGGACCAGAAGTCCCTTGCTGTCTCTCTACATCCCCAAAATGTCTCTGGGCATAGCCCCCAGGCCAGAGATTCCTGGAGCCTTCTATCCCCAATCTCACTGCACCCTGTTACAAAAAGGCTGTAATTTGGCCACCATCTTGTTCTCTCCTGGACTGACATATTTTTTATGACTTTTTGCTTGAAACATTTCTGATTCTTTCTGTGTTCTGTTTTTCAGAAGTCAAGAAAACCCTTTTCCATCTTTTGAGCTATTTATGGTTTTCCACAATATATGTACTTATAAGCAACATTTGAAATATTTATTTTCTCTCTCCATGATTTCTCCAGAATTTAAAAATTATTTTTAATTATTTCTAATTTCTAACAATATAGTTATTTGCATAAATTTAATAAGAATATATTTTCTTCTATAGGACAAATGAAAGTAACTTATTATTTTAGCAAGGATTAGACTGGAAAAACATAGCTACAGAGATGTTCAGAATGCACTAAGGCATTAAAGTTGACTTTTCAAAGCCAATAGAAAGCATGTTTAAAAAACTGGCCAGCTACCTCATCAATATAATTTCCTGATCTGTGGTGAATAAAGAATGAGACTTTCTGACATGTCCCAGAATTCCAAGTCACTTTGGACCTCACGAGAAGAGGAAGTTACCCAATGTATATGTGTATCTAATTGCACAGATAAAACCTTGACTTGTGGTGGTGCCCATAGCTCAGTAGGTAGGGCACCAGACACATATACCAAGGCTGGTGGGTTCAAAACCTGGCCAGGCCAGCTAAAATCAACAATGACAACACACACATACACACACACACAAAATAGCTGGGTGTAGTGGTGGGTGCCTGTAGTCCCAGATACTTGGGAGGCTATAGCAAGAGAATTGCATAAGCCCAAGTGTTTGAGGATGCTGTGAGCTATGATATAGCCCTCTATCGAGGGTAACAAAGTGAGACTCTGTCTAAAAAAAAAAACAAAAAAAACTTGGCTTGCCTCAAGAGGCTTTATAGTCTAACATGAGATTCCTTATAAAAGGTTCCAAAAAAGCCAATTTTAAAAGAAATAAAAGTCTAGATGGTTAATAATTATTCTTACAGCACTTTATGCAAATAATCAGCCCCAGTATCCTGAGGGTACAGTTTATTTTAGTATGTAAACTGATTCTACTGAGCTTTGGCTTTAATAAAATTAGATAGAGAAATATGGCTCTAGAAAGAATTGTGGCCCACGTGTATTAGATACCTGCCTTGTCTGCAATACCAGCTCATAGAATGAGACTCACTTTTTAAATAAACTGATCTGTCCACAGGACTAAGGGATTGGTCAAAGGATGTACAATTATATACCATAGTCATATTTGCTCCAGTTTTGATCTTCTTCTTAGTCCTAAGATAACACATTGGGTTTTAATATGTAAAATATTTTCATGTCAAAATGGGCACTAAAATAAAATAAAAATATTTACCCAAAAGTACATACCCCTGACATATTTGAGGATGACAGCTCCAGAAATAACACTGCAAAAACTTGCTAAGAATGCTTGTCTCAGTCTACAGACTATATAGACTGGAGATTTGTCTCTAATTCTAACACTGATTGCAGAAGAATCTGCAAAAGCCTAAAGGCTCAATAAAGATCCCTTAACTCAGTAGTTCTTAACCTGTGGGCCGTGATGGGAGTTGAACAACCCTTTCTCAGACCATAAGAAAACACATATTTCTGATGGTCTTAGGAACAGAGACATTGCTACTCTATTTGTCTCCAGGCAGGTCCACCCACATGCAGATATGCCCACATACAAGTACTCGGCACGATGACATCATTGCACCAACCCCATCACATACACCTTGTACAAATACAGGTGTATGTGACAGGGTTGGCACCATAATGTACTTATACAGCCAAGTCACACATGTGTAGAGAGCAGCTACTGTGTAGAAATCAGCTGCTGTGTTTAAAGCAGCTACTCTGTTAAAAGCAACTACTGTGTTGAAAGCAGCAGTATTGGAAGCAAAATGACGCTTCATGAATTATAATTACTGGGTAAATGTAAAATCATGTACTGTAAAACGAACTACTGCTATATATATATGTGTGTGTGTGTGTGCGTGTTAAGTTGGAACTTAATCTGGATGCTGATCGGTCTTTTTATATGCAGCCATGTTTTATGTGAATACTGCCCCCTTGTGATAGTAACAGGTATGTAAAAAAACACAGAGAATGGTAAATCATAGAAAACTTTAATGAACTGTATTGACTGAACTATGCTGTGTATCATCTTTTGTATTATTAAAGCTATTGTTATATATTATTTTCATTAGCAAACTATTCCATGACAATGTATCGTGTAAAGAAGAACATAAGAAAAGAAAATCTAGTGAGGATTTGTTACAGTATGGTTTTACCTCAAAAATTACAGCAGGAATTGAGAAACCGAAATGTGTCATTGGTTGGGAAGCTCTATCAGCCGAATCTATAAAGCTAAACAAACTAAAATGCCATTTTGATAGCAAGCATCTGAGCTTTGCCAGCAAGGATATCAACTATTTTAGAAGCAAAGCTGAGGGACTCAAGACAGCCAGACTTGGCTGTTGGCAAGTACCAAAAACAAAATGTAACAGCTATTGAAGCTTCATATTTGGTGGCACTCAGACGCATCAGAGCTATGAAACCTCACACCATTGCTGAGGATTTACTGTTGCCAGTGGCCAAAGACATTGTTTGAGTTATAATCAGAGATAAATTTGTTATGAATTTGAGTGCAATTTCTTTATCTAATGACACTGTCTGCAGAAGAATAGATGACATGTCTGCTGATATTCTTGACCAGGTAATCCAGAAAGTTAAATATGCTCCACTTCCAATATTTATTATCCAGCTTAATGAATCTACAGATGTTGTGAACTATTCACAGTTAATGGTTTATGTGGTAACTGTGAGGTATGAGGTATATTAATAATGGTGACTTTAAAGAAGAGTTTCTGTTTTACAAACCTCTTGAAATGACAACTAATGCACGTGATGTATTGGACACAATTGACTCATTTCTGAAAGAGCATAAGATCTCTTGGGAAAAGGTTTTTGTTGTTTGCTGTTGGAGCAGCATAGATGGTGCTCCAGCTATGCTGTTGATCTGGATTTCAATGTTTGGTACTGAATGAGTCACCAAAATTCATTAGAACTCACCATATGATTCACTGGAAAATATTAGCAATGAAGATACTGCCACAAGAGTTACAAGAAGTAATGAAGAGCATAATAAGTTCTGTCAATTTTGTAAAGGCAAGCACTTTAAAAAGTCGACTGTTTTTACAACTGTGCAATGAGTTGGATGCGTCAAAAAATGCTGTGCTATTTCACACTGAAGTGAGATTGTTGTTGAGAGGAAAAGCTTTAAAACATGTTTATGAGCTTTGTGATGAACTCAAAACATTTTCTAATCAGAAAGCAAGACCTCAGTTCAAAGCACTTTTCAGCAATAAAAGTGAACTACAGAAAAACAGCTTACTTGGTTGACATCTTTGCCATCTTGAATGAGTTAAATTATCACTGCAAGGACCAAATGCAACATGCCTCTATTTGTCTGAAAAGATGCAATCATTGCAAATGAAACTCCAGCACTGGCCAAAAAAAAAAAAAAAAAAAAAGGATGAAAAAAAAATTTAAATTTTTACTACCTTATCTGTTTTATTTGAGGAACATGACACTGAACCAGACAAAAGGATTATGATGATAATTTCTGTGAAAGAACACTTGCAGACAAAATTTCATTGTACTTTCCAAATCTACCTGACACCCCATTTGCACTTGCCAGAAATCAATTCACAGTCAAAGTTGAAGATGTTCCTGAGACAGCACAAGAGGAGTTCATTGGACTTACTAACAGCGATGCAGTGAGAACTGATTTCTCTACAATGCCAGTTACAAAATTTCTGGATCAAGTGTTTGCAGTCATATCCTGTTCTGTTTGAGACTGTCTTGTGCCTTCTTCTTCCATTTCCAACAACATATCTTTGTGAAGCAGGGTTTTCCAGCTTGTTGATTATCAAGTCTAAATACAGAAGTAGACTTGTTGTGGAAGATGCTCTTTTTTGTGCTCTTGCGAAGATTGCCCTGAAAATTTCTGACCTGGTGAGAAAGATGCAATCTCAACCTTTGCACTGATGTTGGCTTTTTACGCATACTGTCGCAAAATGTAGAAATGTAGTTTACTGTTTTTATGTTAAAACTGTTACCCATGCTACACTATGCTTCAGAACAAAATTTTATTTGTTTGCAATTAGAAATAAGTAATTCACAAAATAAAATTACATATTGTTTTTGTGATTAATCACTATGCTTTAATTATGTTCAATTTCTATCAATGAAAGCATATTCTGCATATCAGGTATTTACATTACAATTCATACCAGTAGCAAAATTACAGTTATGAAGTAGCAATGAAAATAATTTTATAGTTGGAGGTCACCACAACATGAGGAACTGTATTCAAGGGTCACGGCATTAGGAAGGTTGAGAATCACTGACTTAACTCATTAGCCCAGATACTACTAGATAATCATGCAATGCTGGATTTCCTACACTAGAGAGAGTCTGGGGAGTATTAAACACTATCTACTGCGTCTATATAGATACCTCAGAAGAAACTGAAATCTAAATAGACAAATTTTCCAATAAGTGGTCTGGCTATAACAGGGCCCCACAAGTGGCCCCCATCCAATTAATTTTCAGGAATATTCACTTGGATTTCCCTGATCTTCAGATCAGTTCTATAGAGGCACTTAAAGCTATGTATGAAGTATAGAAAGTTTACTTAAGAACTGTGCTAAGGCTGTAATAAGAATACTAATGTTGTCATCATGCAAACCTTAGACTTGAAATCCAGATCTTGTGGATATTTGCAGGCGACTGTAAATGGTTTCACAACAATGATTTTGTTTGTGTCAGCTTGAAGAAGCTGGATTTGGCCTCTATTTACTTCTTTAGCCTGGAGTGATATAATCTAGTCAATTTGACCAGTGTAGTGTTGGTGAGGAGGATGTTTCAGGGGCCACTTCACTTTCCCTTAAACTACTCCCTTTATCCTGGAGTAGTTTTTGAGATATATCTTTCAGGTCTTGCATTCCAGTAACAAACCCACCCTGACCAAGAAACTTATTCGACTGACCTCAGACCCTCCACCAAAAATGGCCTTCTTGAATTTTACAACACCTCCAGCAGACAACCTTTGATCTCTATCATGGCATGCTCTGCCACCTTCTGAGCTACACTTTGCCACACTCTGAACTGCTAAAAATTAGTCCCCTTACCCTGCTTTTTGAGACCTATATGCATTCCAGCCAGTATCCTGGTTCTCCTCAAGACTTAAAGGGAAAGACCTGATGCACAACTTAAGGGAAAGTGAAGTGGCCTCTGAAACATCATGCTCACTAACCCTATACTGGTCAAGTTGACTAGATTATATCACTCCTGTATCAAGCCTTATCTCTCTGAGAACACAAAGGAAATCAAGCTAAGCCAGTGAACTGCAGAGTTGTCCAGAGATGATGGTTATGACCTTAATCATTGGAATGGGAAGTATATTATTCTTGGATATTTTTGTTTATTGTACTTAGTTTGTTCCTTGTTGTCTTTTGCTATTTGTGCTGCATGTTGTTTCCAGTGTAACTATAAGCTTATCCCTTGCCCAAATAAATTTGATCCCTGGACAAATGCAATAAATCAGAATAAATTATTTCCATTTAATATCTATGAAATAGATATTAAATGGAAATAATTTAATGAAATAGATATTAAATGGAATAATTTAATGAAATAGATATTAAATGGAATAATAAGTGTGGCGAATCCGAGGACATGTAGTGAGGATAAGATGTTGTCAGTAAGGCTATGGCTGAGACAACACAGCTGGTCTGGCCAGTTTAAGTCCTACATGAACTTCACCTCATGTCTCTCATTCTTATTGTTTTGTAAACTCAGCTTTAACCTAAAGTGTATATCTTGAGTACTTTAGGGCAGTAGAGTTAGGAGATTTACTTTTGAATTGAAATGTTGTTATATGGATCATGAGTTATGTCAATTATTGTTTATTATGGGTCATGGGCGATGATGATTATTGTTGTTTAATATAAGTGTTAATTACTATTTTTTAAGATAAGGGTTAGTAGAGTCCTTGATTTTAACTTTTATGTATAAAACTGTGATTTTTGGAAATGGAAGAACAGAACAGTCTTGGAAAGACTATTCTCACTGTTCTCCAGAAATAATGCCTTTCTGACAAATATAGTTTGGTGGATTTATCCCTGTCTTTGCATATTGGCCAACCCTGACAGGTGGGTGGATCCTCTTTATCCAATAATAGAAGTAGACAGACTCACCAATCCTTTAAACCCTTCTAGGCAATATGAGAGTTAAAATCAAAATGTGTCCCAAAGACAAAGCTACAAAATTAATTTTATCTATAAGTGTTGAACTACCATATTCTTAGGTTTATTTGCAAGCTTGTAGTCAACATAAGCATTATTGTCATTTAAGCAGTGATACAACATTTTAGTCTCTTTAGTAATTTATCCTAAGGTGGGTGATAAATTTCTTATTATGTCTCATTATATTATTAAAGTAACCAATATTACACCTACTGTCTGTGTGTGATTACTTCTTCAAAGTCTTCTGAGACAAACATCTTTACAATTGTGGTGAAACATTAACTAGAAAATCATGGGATATGGGGAAAACATGTGAGCTAAGCATACTAGGTCATCTGTACTGTTTCAGCTTAGCTTCTCAGACGCTTATCTTTCAAGTGGCTTTTCTGGCTTCCTTTTCCCGCTCTTGTTATTACATTTCACGTCTATGAAATTGTTTTTAAATGGAAACATCTACTGTGAGTTATTGAATTTATCCAGGTATTAAATTTATTCAGGTGAGGGATACTTTAAAGTTACACTGGAAACAACAGGAAGCAGAAAAAACAAGGAGCACCCTGAATACTAGAGTAAACAAAGATGTCTAAAAATAATGTACTTATTTTCTGGACAACCAAAATTCTTAACCACCATCTCTGCAAAGCTCTATAGTCCACAGTTTGGTGTCAAGTTTGCTGGTTTTTCAGGGGTACAAGGCTTCATTTGAGAATGATGTAGTCCAGACAGCATAGGAGTGGTGAGCAGGATGTCCCACGGGCCAGTACATTTTTCCTCAAGTAGTTTTTTATATCCTTCTTTCCTAGTCCTGAGGAGAGCCTGATTACTGGCTGGAAAGTATGCAAGTTTCACAAAGCAGGGCAAGGGGCCTCTCTTTATTTCAGATTGTGTCATAGTGTGGTTCAGGAGGTGACAGGACCTGCTATGACAGAAATCAAAGGTGACCTGCTGGAGACCTTATAAAAGGCCAGAGGCCATCTTGGATGGAGGGTCAAAGACCAGTTGAGTAAGTTTCTTGGTCTAGGTAGGTTTGTTGCTATAATATAGGACCTAAACAACATCTAAGAACTCCAGGGTAAAGAAGTAAACAGAGGAATCTATAGGCATTCTCCAGTGTAGTCAGCAGGAAATCTAGCAGTGTCTGATTAACTACAAGTGCCTAGGCTAGTAAGTTGGGTTATCTTTTTTGAGACCTAAGGCTTTTGAAGTTTCTTCCTTATCAGTCTTAGAATCCAGGACAAACATTCAATCACATATCTTTTGGCATAGTCTATATATTGGTACTATCGTTTTTAATAAGGTTTTGCAATGCTATTTCTGTGGCACTCTTCCTAAAATATGTTTAAAAATGTATTCAGGGCATTTTTTATTTCTTTCAATCTCTATTTTTATATTAAAATATTTTACATATCAAAACCTAATGTATTATCTTAGAACTAAGAAGCAAGAAAGAAGAAATAAACTAAATTGGAGTAACTCTTAATACTGCATATAATTTTGTATCTTTTGGCAAGTCTCTTAGTCCTGTAAACAGGTCAGTTTAGTTAAACATCTATGTCTTATTTTATGATCTGTCAATGTAGACAAGGCTATAATCTAATAGAGGTGGATTATAGTTTTCATTTTTTAATATTTTTCTTTCTACCTTTTATTTTATTAAAGACAGCATAGCAAGATCAATGTATTTGCCAAAATAGTTGGCATTTTCAGTATTCTTGGTGTAATTACTTGCATAAAGTGCAGTAAGAATAATTATTAGCCATCTATACTTTTCTCTTTTGAAATTGGCTTTGCTGGTACTTTTTATAAGTAATCTTAGGTTACGATTAAAAGGCTCTCTAGTCAAGTCAAGAATTTACTGTGTTATTAGATAACTATATGCATTGGGTAAATTCTTTTTTTCTTGACATCCTAATGCAACTTGAAATTCCTAGACCTAGCAGAAAGTGACAATTTTAGTAACCACAGATCAGGAAACATTACTGATGAGGTATTTTGGCCAGTTTTTAAATGGGCTATTGTCCTTATAAAGTTAACCTTAATTGTTTAACATAGTATGGACATCTCTGAAAATATGTTACTCTATTCAAAGGCTTAGTAAAATAACCAATATCTTTTACTGTGTTCTATAAAAGAAAACAAATTCGTATTGAATTTATGTGAATGACTATATTGTCATAAATTAAGAATACTTATAAATGGGTTTTAAATTCTGGAGAAATCAAGGACAGAAAAATTAATGACTCAAATTGTGCTTAAAAATATGTACATTGTTGTAAGTTATACACAGTTAAGGAAGTAAAAAAAAAAAAGGTTGTCTTGACTTCTGAAAAACAGAACATGGAAAGAATCAGCACTGTTTCAAACTAGAAGTCAAAAAAATTAGCTCAGTCCTGTGTGATTAATATCTGATCTATTTGAGGTATGTTACCAATACTCATGGACATATTAACTTTTTTTTGAAACAGAGTCTCACTTTGTCACTCTCAGTAGAGTGCCATAGTATCACAACTCATAGCAGCATCAAACTCTTGGGCTTAGGCAATTCTCTTGCCTCAGTCCTCAGTCTCCTAAGGAGATGGGACTATAGGAGTCTGCCAAATGCCCAGATATATTTTTGTTGTTGTTGCAGTACTCATTGTTGTTTAGCTGGCCTAGAAAAGGTTCGAACCTGCCAGCCTTAGTGTATGTGGCCAGTGCCATAACCATGGTGCTATAGGCACTGAGCCAGACATGTTATCTTTCTATTTAAAGTCCTGGAAATTTGTTTTCAGCCCTATGATATATAATTTTCCAAAGTATCAGAAATTTGTACTTGCAAGGACCTGGCATTCTTTTTATTACTTTTCTTTTTTTTTTATAATGTTATTGAATCATAATTGTGTACATTGGTGCAATCATAGGGCACGATGTGCTTCATATACATTCAGAAATATTTTGATCATATTGTTACAGATAGCCTTCATGGCATTTTCTTGATCACTATATAAAGACATTAATACTCTACCTTTAATAAGTTTCACCAGTACCCTGCTAAGATGCACCTTAGGTGTGTTCCCACTAATTGCCCTCCCTCGACCCATCCTCCTCCCTCCCCTCCCCTCTCTTTCCCCTTTCCCTGTATTCTTGTGCTATAATTGGGTTTTAGCCTTCATATGAAAGCTATAAATTAGCTTCATATTAGGGCTGAATACATTGGATACTTTTTCTTCCATTCTTGAGATACTTTGCTAAGAAGAATATGTTCCAGCTCCATCCATG
>CAUYON010043870.1:0-38711 GCA_963573935.1 Arctocebus calabarensis
ATGACTGAGCCAGAGAAAAGACCCCGTCTCAACCACCAGGACAGAACACACCGCCGGGCGTAGTGGCGAGCGCCTGTAATCCCAGCTACTTGGGAGGCAAACCGGACCGCGCATCGTTAAGAGGAAGGACAATGGAAAAAAAATAAAATAAAATAAAATAAACAAAAAAAAAAACAAGGAAACCGAAAGCAAAGCCAGCTTGAAATTAAAAAAAAAAAAAAAAAAAGGATAGACTGCTGGTAACCTTTTGAATCATTAGTTTCTTTATCACTGAAGGTAGGTCATTCCCACCCCCTGGTATGTTCAGAGGGATGCTCCCGGGTTAAATGCCGTCCCATATTGTAACAGTTCCCCCTCCATGTCTGCCTGCGGAACACAATTAGAAAAGGGCAACATGGAGGGACTAAAATGTTTTACTTCTGTGCTCTGTCCTAGTAGGGTCACTGGGACCATGACCCCAAGTCCACTGAAGGCATAGCCCACCTTCGACCTTTGACCTTCAGAGTCCAGGAGCCTCACAGTTTCTTAGCAACCAGTCACGTTTCCCCAAGGCCAGGATCAGAGCCCTGGATCTCTGCCCTGCCTCCTGGTGGGCTGCATCAGCCTTCACTGCCTCTGCCCCGTTGCTAATGCTGCACCTCCTCTCTGAGCCCCCCAACTGGGACAGGGACAGGCTCTCCCCCACCAGGGTCACAGCTCTTCTGTGAGATGTCTCACAGGAGTCTCTTTCTATCTCAACTTATTATCTCCTGAGCCAAGAACTAGGGACAGATTCCCAGTAGAGTCCTGGCCAAGTCTTGACAGTTGAGCCACCTTCCCTCTCCCAGCACCTTGTTCGAAAGCCTTTCTCCTCTCTTTCTCATGAGCCTAGAGAACGTAATCTATCACTGCCAGGGGGAAAGTCCAGCCTCTACCAGGTCCTCCCTGGGGAAGAGACGGGGTGTGCTGCCTTGGTCCTCCTCCTTGATGACATTCTGCAGCTCTGCCATGTTCCCAACACCCTCAACAGATAACTCTCCTGGTGACCCACAGGGTTGGCAGAATTCCTGGGGGCAGCCTGCCAACAGACTCCCTCTGGGAGCCCCCAATCCCAAGACCTGAAGGTTCTTCAGTTTTCTGCACCAGGAGAATTCACCACACTTGATAGAGCATTATTACAAGAAAAGAAAACAAAAATTCCTTTTCCTAGATTCACAAAGCACTAAAAAAAAAACTCCTGCTGTTGATTTGGCCCATTCTCCCGGTTCCAAGCAGGGTTAATATCAAACAAGAATTGTTTAAACTTAGAAAGAGAGGAAAACACCTCCCTGAGACTGAAATGCTAAAACACTCCCTTATGAGTTGAAGGGGTTTTGTGTGCGTGCGTGTGTGTGTTTCTCTTAGTGGCTACAGTCTCATGGTGCAATTTGAGCCCTTTGTCTATTGTTCTGTCCTCAAGGGGGTCAGAGAGAAGATTGGAGGCAGCTTTGGGCTTTGGCACTTTCTCTCGCAGTGTTCTCTCCGGTTGAGTGCTTCACCCCCATCACTCACACATTCCTACATGCATACTTAGTCCTAAACTGTAATCACCTGCGTCCGACTTGGCTCTTGGAAGTGGAGAGGGAGCCCTGGGCTTGCAATACCATAAACATATTTTCCCCAAGAGATGCTTATGCAGCAGTCCAGAAATTCCCATCTCTCTGCCTTTTAATTAGCTCCGGAGCTGCAGCCTGACGGTGCGGGGCGCTGCCAGCTGTGCTTCAGGACGTTAGTGGTCTGCTGCCCGCCGTCTCCTCCCCCAGGGTTAAGAAATTACAAAGCCCGCTGTCTGTGCTTGTCTTGGAAGTGTGTGTGCTGACCTTACCCCGCAGAACCCCAGACGCTCTAAGGCCTTTTTCAGCCAGAGCTCAAAGGCCCTGGGGACCAGGGTGGCGACACTCAGATCTCAGATCTTACAGCCTGTTGTCCTTGGGCAGGGTGGCAGAGATGGCCTTTGAGCTAAAAGGAATTGTTTTCATCTGTGCGGTCCCCTCGGGTGACCAACCGCAGAATCAGTGTCTGCTGGGGACCAGAGGAGGGCTTTTATGGCTCGAGGGGTGCCTGTGTCTCCTTGTTTGTCCTGGAAGCTGCCAGATACCTTATCCCCCTGAAAAGAGAGGTCCCATTAGCCTCCCCCAGCCTTCCTTCCTGCAGGCCGCCCTATCTGCACTTCCACACGGTGGCCCAGGGATGGCTGCATGGCTGAAATCAGATCTCTCATCTCTGCTATCTTTTAAATTAAACTTTTTTCTCTACACAGTCCTCTTGTATTTCGTTTATGCATGCTCCCTCTGGGTGACCATATCACACTATCAGCTCTGGTTTAACTTCTCCCCCTTTCCAAACTTTTGCACATCCCCTTCCTTGAGCAGTGAGTGATGGTGTTTTTCCTAGTGTTCTCCCACAGACACATTTTCAGCTCAGCTCAAGCAGCCGATGCTTCTCTGATTTGCCCACATAGGTGGTATAGGTTTCTACTCCATGCCTCCAGCACGAACCAATCAGGGTACAATTTTCTTTCTTTACTTACCTCACCCTTGGCATTGGATTCCTCTGTTTGTTTCCTCCTGTCTGCACACACACACACACACACACACACACTGTCTTCTGGACATGGCTTCTGCCAGCCTCCCTGTAAGCTTAGCACTTGGCCTCTCCAGTAAACTGTCTCTCTGCAAATAGAGATATTAGTTGCTGGCCTGGCTAATACTCTAGCCTGGCGTGGACTCTAATATCATAGCCTTGCAAATAGCCACTTGCTCGTCCCAGCATGTCACATTGATTTACATAGAGAGGACCTCAGCAAAGCCATACAGCACCAGCCTGCAATGTCCCTGACCCTAGACCAAATCTAATCTAGACTAAGCCAGAACACAAGCCAAGGGACTTGGGGTTCTTCGATAAATGATGTTTCCTACACCTAGAATCGGGTACTTTTATAACCTCTCAATTTCAAGTCTGTCTAATTGAAACGTTTTATACATTATATTTATTTTTCAAAATAGCAGAGTAAATAAAGCTTTATGTGGAGTTTTTCATTTAATTTTGTAAAGGCACTGATATGCCTTTTACTGTATAAACTCTTACACAGTAAAATGCTTTCTCCCACCCTGGCCTCGTCTGCCAGTTCCCCCGCCCTTCCTGGTAGCTACTGTTCTTAGTTTCTCTAGTTTAAGATGGACCTTGATAATCTTGTACCAGATACAAAATCAGTTGACTGCTTCAAAAACAATGACATGCTGGCTAGTTAAATAGAACAGAAGGCATTCTATCATTCTGTCACATAGGATCAAATAACCTGCCCGGCTCCCCACTCTCGTGGCTATATAAATTCTATCCTGAACTTTTTTTTCTCTTCTGACAGCCTCTACAATATAGTCTTTGTTGTACTATAAATTTTTATCTCAACCATCTTTGTCTAAGTTTCTTTGCTTCCATGTCTAGAAGCTTAAAGCAGATTCCATTACTTGGGAGCTTAGTGAATTGGCCCCCATTAATCAGATAAGCACTAGATAAATTCCCTGGAAACCTCCGACAGATAGAGTTAAAAAGATCCTGCATGATCGGTTTATCATGACAAGATTATGGCTGATACCATCACGGTGGAGGAGACCCTGTGGTTATCTGAGTAACGTGAAGAGGGCTCCAAGAGAAGGAAGGGGGGAGTGTGGGCTGGCTGATGTGCTCTGCCTCAGGCTGGGTGTACCCTGCAGACAACATCAGCTCTGGACAGAGGTCAGGGGACAGGCAGCAGGAGAGTCCAGCATTCCTGAGGTCAGGAGGAAGATTCATCTGGGAAAATGACCCTTGAGAAAGCTCTGGCTGTCCCCTTTCTGGGCCCTCTGGGTTCTGGGTCTGGAAGCAGGGTGCTGGCCACTCAGCTGTGACCAGCACAATCTCTGAGACTGCCCAGGGCACAGCACTGCTGGCCTCCACCCCTAATACCTTGGTGCCAAATCTTCAGTTTTCTAAAATGCTTGTGGAATAGTCCAGAAGGGTCACCAGCACTGTCTTCATGACAGAGCCTCCCCCGAGGAAACTGTTGGCAGCAGTCGTTCTGTGAACTGACTGTCCCACGCTTCCCTGTGAACTGACACTGCGTTTGAAGGCGCTGGTCAAACTCATGGAAGCAGAGAGTGGAAGGTGGCTGCCAGGGACGGAGGAGGAGGAAGGGGGGTGACCATCAAAGGGTACCGAGTTTCATTTGGACAAGATGGATGCATCCTGGAGCTCTGCTGTACAGCACAGTGCCCATGGCTAACAATTCTGCACTGCGGGCCTAACACTTGCTAAGAAGGTCTCATGTTAAACTCCCTTCCACACACACGAAGTTATCATATAATAGTAAAGGAGGTGGGAGGACACTCTGAGAAGCAATGAATGTGTTTTCAGCCTTGGTGATGGTTTCCTAGTTGATAACCTCCAAACCCCTCAAGTTGTAGACTTTAAATATATACAGCTTTCTACCTGAAAATCACTCTTCAGTAGTTTTTTATAAAACAGAGATGCTGACTGGTGCTCACAGAGATGGCCCCTATGTACCACGAGATTCAGAATAACTCAGAACAGAGTTAGTTCCCGTGGTCTCAGGAGGAAGTATTGTGTTAACATTCAGCTGTGAGCCTGTGAAATCTGGTCATTCTTATATGGTGCATATGGTTTCTATGGTAATACCATACTAAATACTTAATTGGCAAGAAAATGTCACTCCCAAGACACACTCAGTGGGCGTGATTATTGCACATTACGCCAGGGACGCACAAAGGGAAAGCAAGGACTCACCTTGGGTAAACCACCTGGTCTCTAATGAGGCCTGGAGAGGAAGCTACAGGGCTCTGGCTACAGAGCTGTGCCCACCTGTAGCTGTTTCCCCAGGAATCGCCCTCAGGCTGTCAGTTCAGCTCATCCTGACCTGAGGGGATTCTCGGCCTCTGAGCAGGGCAGCTCAGTCCTGAGGGCTGCCTAGTTTAAGAGTGAGATCCCGAGCAGGGCAGCTCGGTCTCAAGGGCTGCCTGGTTGAAGAGTAAGATCCCGAGCAGGGCAGCTCGGTCCCGAGGGCTGCCTGGTTGAAGAGTGAGATCCTGCTTGAAGAAGAGATGCAGACACAGGTGTGCTGGAGGGAGGTGGCCCTTTCCCCCAGGACTGTGGACCAGGCCTGGGTTAGTTCAGGCAAGAGGAAACCTCTGGACCCAGACTTATGGGACATCTTTCACATAGGTGACAGAGACACTGACTCAAAGGCATTTTCAGAACCCAAAGAAGAGTCGGAGACCAAAACTGAAGAGGAGAAAGGCCCCCCCACACTGACGGACTCAGTGCAGGTGTGCAAGGCGGCGTATAGCGAAGACTGTGAGCACCCCGAGTGCGAGGAGAGAAGGGCCGGAGTTCAGGCCCGGCGTGGGGGAGCCAGCTTTCCAGCAGTGATGGGAGTGGAGGATGGGCTGAGCAGAGGTATCCAGGTGGGAGGCTGAGGCAGTAATTCAGAGGAGTGCGACAGCCCCTGTAGAGACGGGACTGCAGTAACAGAGGAGATGGGTGCCACAGGTGTCACAAATGTGCGCTTGGTGCCTGGGCTGGGGTGGGAGGGGAGGGAGGTCTCTGATCGGCCCGTGTATCTGGCTTGGCTGAGGGACGAGTGGCGGGGTGTCAGTCACAGAGGAAAGACTAGGTCTGTGGGGAAAGGAGCAGTGAAGTCTGAGAGCAGCTGCATGGGAAGTGCCCGTGGGACACCCCCATTCAGGAAAGAATGAGAAGAGAGGAGGCCCCAGAAGTGTGGGTGGATGGAAGTGAAGACCGAACTGCGCTGGGCTGGGGTGTTCTGGGTGGGCGCGGGCAGAGGCTGTGGCGAGCAGGGGACAGATGCCTACGTGGAAATGGCATGGACTCCCAGCGGGGGGTGCTGGACAGGAGGGAACGGACTTTCAATGGCGCTTACCAGATCCACATGTGATCAGTGCCGGGTACGTGGCCCACAGTCCACTCCCCTTGATGAGCAGACTCACGGGAAGTGGAAGTCACCAGTGTGCTGGAGCCAGCCAATCGCACACACCTCTTCCCAACTCTGCGTTCAATAGCGTCACAGATAACCCTGTGACTGGGGTGACTGAGGGACACAGTGGCTGGAGGCCTGGGTCCCCTCAAGATAGCACCTCTGTCTCCAAGGTTGTCTAGGTTGCCACATGCCCCTACTCTCACGGCGAGGACAAAGGCCAGCCTGTGGTTTCAGCAGCTCCAGGCCCTTGCCTGAGCTGGGATCCTTTGGTGACAGGATGGCCCCTGCTGAGGTGTTAGGTGTTGATCTCAGTGACAGAGGACTGGATCAGTGAGGTAAACGTGGTGGGAACTTCAGCCATAGAAGCCCAGAGCTGCGGTCAGTCTCATCCCTAAGCAGGCCTGCACGGCTTGTGCTCACTGGTTCCAGCTCTGTAAGGGCCTGACTTGGGTCAGGACATTGGAGCCAGCAGAAATTGGCCGAAATGCCGACAATGGTTGAGTGTTCCAGGGAGGAAAGGCTTGATGACCCCTCCTACCCAGGTGCTGAGTCTCCATGGGGGCAGGTTCCTGCCACCAGCTCTGTCCCAGCCACATTCCACTTCACATTCCTAATATGTCGTTGTCTTGACCCTAAATCTCTGATTTCCATATTTGTGTTAATGGTCATAGCAGAGAATTGTAGGAGCTCTAATTTTTGAATGTCCCACTGCTATGCTGTTTCACTTCTTTCAACAAAAGTGGCTTCATTTTTCTCTGTGGTCTCACTTCCACCAAGATGTGTACGGCCTGTCACTGACATGGCCCTAGAGATGGTGCATGAAACAAAGATTTGGTCAGTTGGAGGATGCTATGTCCTGGGCTACAGCGCTGCGTCTGGGGAAGAACTCCTGACCAGGCCTGGCCATTCTTTCCTGGGACCTTCCTACCAGAGTTAACAGGAAAGCCTGCCTGTGTTCCCTGGCTGAGAGGATGAGTGAGGGGCTGCCCAGGACACTCTTGCCTGTCCACAGAGAGCACCCACCTGAAAATCGAAGCTTTTCAGGCAGACAGAGAGAAGCAGAAAGGCAACGCTCAGATGGTATCCTGGGAGCCCTTGGATGGAGCTCTGCCTGCAGCGAGAAGGATTCCTACACTTTCTAGTACCATGGGCTAAAACCTTCCATTTTTTTCTTTTCTTTTTTTTTTTTTAAATCATGGTTGTGTACATAAATGCAATCATGGGGTACAATGTGCTGGTTTTATATACAGTTTATATACAGTTTCATCGAACTAGTTGACATAGCATTCATGGCATTTTCTTAGTTATTGTGTACAGACATTTATATTCTACATTTAGTAAGTTTCACCTGTACCCTTCTAAGATGCACCGTAAGTGTGGCCCCACCAGTTACTCTCCCTCCACCCATCCTTCCCCCACCCCTCCCTTGCCCCTTTCCCCATATTCTTGTGCTGTAATTGGGTTATAGCTTTCATATGAACCATTTTTTTCTTGATTTAATTTGTTATCAGTTTCCACCATTTGCACCTAAATCTAATGCAACTACAACTTCAAATTTGGTTCCTCACATTTATCTTTATTTTATCAGTCTCTATAATTTTATAGATTATCTGATATCTGTCCCTTCCTTTCCATCCTCATTGGGGTGAGTGAAACACCTACTATGATGCTTTCTACATAGATGATGCCCTCCTGCTTCCCATTCTCGCCATCTACACCCGGAGTCCAACCTTTGTCCCTTATATGCTGCCTTACTGCTGAGCCTCTAACTATCATGTTCCCTTTCCTACCCCCTCCCCAATTTTTCTTTTCTTTTTTTCTTTCTTTTATTTTCTTTTTCTTTCTTTCTTTCTTTCTTTTTTTTTTTTTTGTGAGATCACCCTACATAGAGTGCCCTGGCATCAGCCTCAAACTCCTGGGCACAAACAATCCTCCTGCCTCCGCCTCCTCAGTAACTGGGACTTACAGTCACCTATCACAGTGCCTGTCTAATTTTTCTATTTTTAGTAGATGCAAGGGTCTCATTCTTGCTCAGGCTGGTCTCAAACTCCTGAGTTCAAGGAATCCTCCCTCCTCGGCCTCCCAGAGTGCTAGGAGTACAGGCGGGAGCCACCATGTGCAGCCTCCTCAATTTTTCCTGTTCACAGTCCCTGCCCTCCTCTCCTCCACCCTGCCAGCTTTAATATCCTGACACATGGCCCCAGACAAGGTTGTGCTCACTGAGAATCATAAATGATGGAATACTTTAACTCCTAATTCATGACTTCCTCGGATTCTAATCTTCGTTTTCAACACACCTACTCCTAGGTGACTTCTCTGACTGGCAATCAGGAAGCTCCAAAAGTGCAGTGGGCCACATTTGCTCTTTCACTCGACATGCGTTTATTGATGGCCTACTATGTGCCAGGCACAGTGCCAGGCCCCTCTGCCGGGGACACCTGTTTTCTAATCTGAATCCTGTCCCTGCTTTCACGACTTGTTCCCACTCCCCTTCTGTCAGGAAGCCACGCCCACCCCACTGACCCACTCACTGGCCTGCTCTAGCCCTGGACCTCAACAGCACCTACTGTCTGCAGCTTTCTGGTGCCCTCGTGACAGCCTGTCTTGGGGTATCATTTTATCTTTTTCACGTGTGTTCATCATCGTCCTCCAAATAACTCGAGGGCAGGTGTTTTCCTTTGTCTCCCCTGAATCATTTAGTGCGGTGCTTGACACCTGGTGGGTTTTCAAAAACATTTGCCATTTAGATTATTTAGATGTTTGATTGATACAGTTAAAATGACAAATGAGGGGAAAGCAGGAGGCTTAAATAAACCAAAGTTGTTTGTGAGGCCCCTGTGGTGATCTGGGCTCCAAGCACTGCTCCCCCAGCACCCACAGGGACCACTTGGTGACACCTCAATGCCATCCCCAGCAAGGTCTGGCAGGCAGCCTTCAGCCAGTAACAGCTCCTGCCTGTTCTGGGTGCCTGGGTGAGGGTGAAGCCACAGTTGCCCCAGGCCAGTGTTGCTTAGGAAATTAGCCAGACACTGGAGGGTTAAGACCTCTCTCTCATGAGGGGTAGAGAGAAAGAGAGATTTTTCCTGTCTATACTGCGCTTAGCTCTTGGCGCCTTCCTGTTATCATAATGGTTCTTTGTTGGTGGCAAAGGCCTTTTCAGACCAGTGAGGCAATATTTCACCCTTGGACACACTTAAACACTGTTGTCCGGGGCCAGCTAACTGTGCCGCAGGCTGTGGGTTGCATCAGCCCGAGCGTACTATGAAGCTAGTGCAGATAACGACTGTCTGGGTTATACCTCATTCTGCACAGTAGGTTGGGGAGAAGGGTCACACGATGCTTAGAGTTATACACTGAGCGCTCTTGGCTGGGCACATAGGCCTGGAACCTTCCACCACTGCCCTGCCTGTGTCCCACCATGCTCCTGACTAGGCCTGAGAAGGGTTGGCTGTGCAGAGAGCAGGACTTCTCTCCCATTCTGCCCTAGAACAGCCTCTCCTCGCCCACCTCCCCCTATCCCTGTTTCTAAATGAGATGGAAAAGTAAGGCTGTTAGCAGGTGCCCAGGGAGTGGACAGAGAGCAGAAGCCAAACTGGACCCAGTGAGGCAACTTGGCGATCTCTGGTAAGCAGGAGTCACTCCTAGCTCGGGTCAGTATTTCTCAGCTCCTGAGAAGACCCTTCAGATGTTCTCCACCTGGGGTCCCCACAAGTCTGCCATGCTTTGAAAACTAAATACGCCAGGAAGCTCAAAACACAGTGAGGTTCTGTGTTTCACTTCTGGGCATCTACTGAAAGCGTCATAGACTGACACTATCCTCGGACTGGCTCCCAGTTAGGGATGTTTCCCAGACAGATTCTTTGCCTGTGCTGGAACTATCCTTTCAGACTTAAGGCAGGTCACCTGGACTCCATCCCCAAGGTGGTAGGTGGCTCATCTTCATGCCAGGTCTGCCCTGCTTCTTCCAGCTGAAGCTAGTTCTTATCCAGCCCCCGAGGGGGACCTCCCCCAAAACTGTCCTTTGGTCTCCCCAGGCCCTGTATCCCAGGGCAACAGGGACCAGAGGCCACAGCTTCAGTCTCCTCTTTCTCTGGGAAGAGGAGCTGGGCAGTGCTGCCAGATCCCCTGCAGAACAGGGCACTTGTCCTCCTGGCTTCAAGATACTGCCTGTGGAGGGGGGCATCCGGGTCCCTCCCGGGGAACTGCTCTCAGCCAGTTGGAGGTTATCTGCCCCAGGGACTCTCCAAGTGCTATTGGTGCCAAAAATCATCCCAGTCCCTACCAGAGGCTGCACCTGGGCCTTCCTGGAGGGTTCCTTATGAGGAAGAACAGTAGACACAACACACTCCTGTCCAAGTGATCAATTACCTTTTAGGGGCTAACCAAGGACCCTTCAGTTTCTATTAAGGTTTTTGTTTAAAGGTCATTAAAAAAATTTTTTTATAACAATTTTAATTGGAGCTAGAAAATGAGCACATGTTACTAAGTTGCTTTATCGCTTTTTCCTCCCAACCACTAAGAGATCCCAGGAAGTGGGAATGATGAGACGCAAACTTATCTAACATAAATCAGGTGATGGGCCCCCTACGCTGGCCATCAGCATGCAGCACCAGCCACTGGTGTCCTGTGCTAAGGGGGGCTGTGGAGGCCTTGGGGGGGAGGTAGGGGGTTGATTATTAGACTGGTGAGTGGTGTTACTGAGATAGAGAGGCTAGGGACAGAGTAAGAGTGAGCACCCCAAGACAGTCCAGAGGTGACCCTAAGCCAATCAAGAGTACGAAGACACAGCAGGAGAGAAAACTATTCTGGACCACTACATCCATTTGAAAAGCTGCTTAATTTGATCCTATTACGTTACACATAGCTCTAAAACCCTGATGACGAGCTCTGTGCCTTTTGTCTGTTCTACGGACGGTTCTCCACATTCTAATGAAATCGTCAGAGGCTCTGGAGAGCAGCGCCATGAAGCCAGACAACAGGGACGTACTTACTCTTTCCACTCTCACTGGTCAGGGGCAGGTGAACTCCAGGGACATGCTGGCTCCTGACTTTGGGGATTCCCACTCTGTTTACTTTGAGTCCTGGAGTCAATATGATTCCAGATAACCCTAAAATGGGACATGAAACAAAAAATTAAATGACACAAAAGCCCCTGTCATCAGATGTTATCTTAACTTGAAATGATTACATGCCTCCTCTCTTCTCATGCACACACACACACACACACACACATGCCCCCTAGGAAGGTCATTAGGGGCAATAATACGTCAGGAGCTGTCTCCTAAGATGACAAGATGACAATGCCATCTTTTGGGATAACTCTTAACGGACCTGCCTAAGGCTGTTTTACAGTTTTTTTTTTTTAACAAATAGAAGGAGCACACACTAACATATAAAAATAAAAATATATTTATATATAATATAATATAGAAAATATTAAATATATATTTATATAAAAATATATAATAAATACATAAACCAGTAACATATTTTTATCAAATATTATGTACTGTACATAATTGTACATACATGGGTCATTATGAAAGTTTTGAGATACACAAAAATCAAGAGACATAAAATAGGTAAACAAATGAAGCCCTCCTGACAACACAGATAAGCTGAGCGAGTTGACACTTGCACAGGTGAGTCAGAAAAGACTCTGTGAATTGTGTTTCTTGGACATGAAAGAATGGACCATAACACAGTCTGTCTCAAAACTTTTGTAGTAACCTACGTATTAGACTTTTATATGATTGGCATTTCAGTAGGTTCATTTTGTTAAAAGAAAAACTTTAGACAAATTCAATTTGACAGTTTAAATTGAGCAAAAAATAATTAGCAAATTGCCTCTAGACGCCATGCTGCTACATGGTAGGGAGATTGATGGACCAGAGAGGAAATTGGCTTGTGGAAAGCAGAAGTGAGGAACAGAAATAGCCGCACTGCGTTGGTTCCAGACTGATGTTCGCCTGATTTGAACATGGGACCACCTTTGACTGGCTGAAACAAGAGTAGGTGACAGCCTGGTTCCACGTCCAGTTAGATTACGGTTCACTACATACGGAGATACCTTTAGGCTGAACTTAACACACGTAAAGAAGCAGCTTTTGGCTAAACTTAATTTCACAATTTACACCAGCATTGCCATAAACATGTGAGTAACGCTTTGTGCTGTGATGTTACTGTGGCAAAAGGAACGTTTCAGCTCCATTATAATCTTATGAGACCACTGTCAGATATGGTCAATCCATGACTTAAGAGTCACTATGTGAGAGTGGCACATGACCGTGTATATTTCTATTTCTTCATCTGCACAATGGTGATAAAAAGCGAGTCTGGGCAGGTGAAGGTAGCTCCTGCATGTAATCCTGGCACTCTGGGAGGCTGAGGCAGGAGGATCACTTGAAGCCAAGAGTTCAAGATCACCAACACAGTGGGACCTTCCTCTTTGCAACAACAACAACAAAAATTAGCTGTGCACAGTGGCATGCACCTGTAGTCCCAGGACACTGCTTGGGACTCTGAGGCAGGAGGATCCCATGAGCCCAGGAGTTTGAGGTTGCAGTGAACTATGATGATGACGATACTCTCTAGCTCAGGTGACCAGGTGACAGAGTGAGAACTTGTCTCAAAAAAAAAAAAAATCTGGCTCAATTTCAACTCTGAGATGTGCTGTATAAGTGAAATCATCATGCAAGCTTTTTGGAAAGATTAAGTGCTATAGAAATGGAAGGCATCCCTGCCAACAACTATAATTTCAGCATTTGTTATCTGATTACTCTGCATCTTGCCTTCTGTGTACAGGAAACAAAAGAGGCCTGAGATTTAGAGTTAGACTATCAATGATCCCTGTGTTGACAGGACCAAAGCTGGGGGAATCCAGTAGGATGCAGGCGTGTCTTCCCCAGAAGGCTGACTGAGTAGTTCTCCAAATGTTTGCAAGTACAGGGCAGAATTCCATCCAGCCTTGAAACCTTGAGCCAAGACCCAGCATTCACAAAGCCAAAAGTTACATTTCTTGGACTGTGGGAGTGCTACAATCGCCCTTTAAAGGGCCATTCATTTTTAAGCTCAATAAGCACTTTGATTGAGAAATACTTTTATTGAGGGGCAAAAAGTCCTTGGCTTTGAGTAACAGAGATGAGCAGTGCAATGAGTGGCCCATGCCACAACCTGAATGTACCCTCACCTGCCAAAGGTGACTCCTAGGTAGAGCCTCTCAGAGCCAAAGCGTGACCTAGGTATGTAGCGTTCCTGGACTGTGTGCAGGTGTGTGTACGTGTGTGTGTTGGGAAAGGGAGCAAGGCTGTGGAAGAATTTTTTTTTGTTTTTGAGACAGAGTCTCACTCTGTTGCCCTAGGCAGATGGCTATGGAGTCATCATAGCTCGCAGCGACCTCAGACTCTTGGCCTTGAGCAATCTTCTTGTCTCAGCCTCCCAAGTAGCTGAGACTACAGGCATGCACCATGCCCAGCTAGTTTTTCTATTTTTAGTAAAGATGGGGGTCTCACTCTTGCTTAGGCGGATCTTAAACTCCTGAGCTCAAGTAACCCACCCTCCACCTTGGCCTCCCTGAGTGCTGGGATTACAGGTGTGAACCGCTGAGCCTGACCTATGGAAGCATTTTTTTTTTTTTTTTTTTTTTTGAGACAGAGCAGCTGTCATCCTGGGTAGAGTGCTATGGTATCACAGCTCACAACAACCTCCAACTCCTGAGCTCAAGCGAGTCTCCTGCCTCTGCCTCCCAAGCAGTTGGGACCACAGGCACCCGTCACAATGTCTGGCCATTTTTTGGTTGCAGCCGTCATTGTTGTTTGGCAGGCTGGCTGGCTGGATTCGAACCCACCAGCTCAGGTGTACGTGGCTGGTGCCTCAGCCCGTTGAGCCACAGGCACCGAGCCTATGGAAGCATTTTTTAACCTGTTCTTCTCTGTGAGATTTTGTGTTTTTGTGTTACAGTAAAGTACCCTAAGACTACAAGCAAAAGAACTTAAATGCCAACCCAGTGTCCAACCAGCAAATGGGTGATCCCATCTTTTAATCCTCAGAAGAGACCTGTGGGCTCTCAGGCAGTCACTAGGTTGGACCTCAAATGGAAAGTATTCCTGCTTGCCAAGTCTGGAAGTTCTATTTGGGGGATGGAAGTGGGGAGCAGTCTGTGCACCTAAAACAGAAGAAATTCTGCAAAAGTGCTACTTTGGAAGACAAAGCCAAGAAGACAGACCCAGGAGAGAGAAGTTGAAGTGTCTCCACTGCCAAGAAATAGACTTCCAGGCCAGGTTGGAGGTGGCTCATGCCTGTAATCCTAGCATTCTCAGAGGCCGAGGCAGGTGGATTGCTTGAGCTCAGAAGTTCGAGACCAGCCTGAGCAAAAAGCAAGACCCCATCTCTACTAAAAATAGAAACACTGAGGCAAGAGGATCGCTTGAGCCCAAGAGTTGAAGGTCGCTGCGAGCTGGGATGCCATCGCACTGTACCCAGGGCAACAGCTTGAGACTGTCTCAAAAAAAGGAAAGAAATAGGCTTCCATGACCCAGCAAGACAGACATCCCATCTCCACTGGCCACCCTTCCCTTTATTTTATTTATATTTCTTTGAGACAGATTCTCACTTTTGTCACCCTCAATAGCCATGGTGTCATAGCTCATAGCAAACTCAAACTCTTGGGCTTAAGTGATTTTCTAGCCTCAGCCTCCCCAGTAGCTGGGATCACAGGCGCCCGCCACAGTGCCCAGCTTACCATTCCCTTTAGAGGTCAACACTGAAGATCTATCTTCAATGCACCTGTGTATAATATAAGAAACACGATTTGGAAACGGAAGTCTGGATTTGAATCCTAGATCTGTCACTCACTTGCTGTGGACTTTGAGCAAAACCTCTTTGTGGTTATTTCTTCACCATAGCTAGAGAGAAGACCTACTTCTAAGGGCCTTAAAGTTGAGCCTATCTGAATCTATGGTTGTGAACATGTTCACATGTAAACTCTTTAGTTTAAAGCACTATACAAATAAATAGCATTATGATTACTTTTTGAGACAGAATCTCACTATATTGCCCTCAGTAGAGTGCTATGGCATCATAGCTCACAGCAAGCTCAAACTCTTGGGCTCAAGTGATTCTCTTGCCTCAGCTTCCCGAGTAGCTAGGACTACAGGTGCCCGCCACAAGGCCTGACTATTTTTTGTTGAGTTGGCATAGTTGTTTTAGCTGGCCTGGGCCAGATTCAAACCTGCCAGCCTCATTGTATGGGGCTGGTGCTGTAACCACTGTGCTACGGGTGCCGAGCCAGCATTATTATTGTTATTGAAGAGATTAGCTTAGCACTGTGCAACACATCACAGTTCCTCTGTGAGATACTCAACGGAGAGGTGATGCTCATAGTAATAAAAATATTGCCCTACCTGTAATCAATGCATGGTTCTTTCCCTAAACAAATAACAATTAATTTTGCCAGAGTCAAATGACAAGTCTCTAGTCCCTTCTCTGTGAGAAAGAGTGAGGGAGGCTCCTTTGTTAAAGATAATGGAGGTGCGGCTCGGTGTGTATCAGGGAATGTCCTGCCCTCATTGAGCTCACAGAAGTTTTCAACCTTTCCTACTTGAGGCACTGGACAGATGACACTCATGAGTGTCGCAGAAGTCAGATTACTCCTCCACAAATCTTTTTCTTCACTAAAGAAGATGCGTCAGGACACAAGTGGGAATAATGACAGTGGATGCATAACCATGACTCTGGTCTTATTTCAAACCTTCGGGACACCCTGTTATTGATAACGAATTACTTATGACATATCTTACAACCAATGGACATGTGATGGTGTGCCTGAAAGTCTAGATGGAGAATGAATGAGATGTAGTGGCTCATGCCTTCAATCCTAGCATTTTGGGAATCTGGGATGAGAGGATCACTTGAGCCCAGGAGTTGAAGACCAGCCTGAGCAGCAAAGCGAGACACTGTCCCTACCAACAAACAAACAAACAAATTAAAAGCCAATGTCTTCACCTCTGAGCGAGGGCAAGCCCATGTCTTACGTATCCTTGTCTTAATCTTTCTAATGCCCAGCACCTGGTGCTCACTGCTGACTTGAATTCATGGCTATAACCTGGGGAGGAGAAACCTCCCAGCTCCCTACGGATGAGCTGTCAGGCCATTCCAAACGCAGAGGGGCTAGTTGGTTAGTCATGGCCCATTTAAGACCATGACCATCACATGACACAAGATCAGCAATGGCCTCTGTGGGGGATGCCAATGCCAGGACCAGCCAGCTCCCTCTGCACTCTGGTAGTGATCGTTGTAAGTGAAGGAGTTAGTGTCCAGCTTCTTGCATGTCTGTCTTTGAAGAGGGTGTGTCCAGCCAGAGGGCCTGAGGTTTGGGCTTGGTGAGGGCTGGACACACTTGAGTATGAAGGTGGTGCTACCCAGGGAGTGACTGTGAAAGGCCACAGCAGATCGTCCAGTGGCACAGCAAAGAGGGGCATTCTGAGCACTGTTTCTAAAGACATCAAAACACGTGCTTTTGTCTGGGTCACGGGGCTGGATCTGCAAATTCAGGGGCTCCACAGATCTCCGTGGGCATGGATCTTTCCTTCCAGGCTTCCAGGGCAGCTGCCTCTATAGGAGCAGGCCGAAGGCTGGCAGCCCAGGAGAGCTGGCTGAGAGCACCAGCATGTGGGGAATCTTCTGGATAATTTGTCACAACTGTGTTAATGACCCTAGGGACAGAGAGTAAAGGAGACATACAGTATGTTTGGGGATTAGGAGGTGTGAGTGAGCTGCTCTGTGAATCATTTGATATTTTCTCCCCAGAGCTCAGAAAAAACTAGGTCAGATGAGCTTGGCTGCAGCTTATGAAACAAAGCAGGGCTTCTGCAGTGGCGCTGCATGGCTGTTCCAGCCTGAGGGAGGGCAGCTTTGCGGCCAGAGTCTAGAAACCTTTCTGGTAATACCAAACCAGCTTGGTATCAGGTGAAAAAAAAAATGACCAGGTCAAAAAAATGTGGGGTGTTAGTCCATCTCATGAAAAGAAGGGAATTGCATATAACAAATGGAAAAAGAGAGGAACCAGAGGAACCAAATAGATCCAGGACACAGGGGAAAAACCCTCAGAGTGGAAGCTGAAAAGTTTGTGTCAACAGTTCTGACTGGCACCCCCTGTGTGGGAGGAGTCAGCTGCAGCTTAGGGGTGGGGCCAAGGGTCCAACCCTGGCTCTCCCACTTGCTCTCCACGGAACTCAGGTAAGTCATCAGCCCCTTGGTCTTCACTTTCCCCCTGGGAGATGAGAAGATGATGAATTCCTCCCTGAGCCTGGTCGGGGTGATGACCGTGCAATGCTCACCGCCTTGCCCGGCATGGGGTGAGCATGGGGTTTGGCATTGCTCCTGTGGTTGCTGCGATCACTGCTACCCAGTGTGACTGCCTCTGCCATTCCTGAATCACTAACAACACAACTTTGGTGGCAAAGAATGAAAAAACGGCTGGGCACACCAGCCACATACACTGGATCTGGCGAGTTCAAACCCAGCCCAGAGCCTGCCAAACAACAATGACGACTACGATAACAACAACAACAAACATAGCCAGGCAGGCGCCTGTAGTCCCTGTACTTGGAAGGCTGAGGCAAGAGAATCGCTTAAGCCCAAGAGTTTGAGGTTGCTGTGAGTTGTGACACCACAGCACTCTACCGAGGGTGACATACTAAGACTCTGTCTCAAAAAAAAAAAAAAGAATGAAAAGACAATCCAACTATTTTATTATGCTCATGAATTCTGTGAGTCAGGAGGAATTCAGAAATGGCACGGCAAGGATGGTTCGTCTGCGTTCCATGATGCCTGGGGCATCAGCTGGAAAGGTTCAAAACTCAGGATTTCTCGACAGCTGGGGCCTGGAGTCATCCAGAGGCTCAGTCACTCACATGTCTAATGACAGACCCAGGAGGGACTTGAAGGTTAGGACTGCATGACCTCCTGGTGTGACTTCCCTACAACATGGAAGTCTCAAGGGAGTTAAAATCTAACACCAAGTCCAGCTTCTCCTAGAGCAGTGGTTCGCAACCTTCCTAATGCTGCGGCCCCTCAGTACAGTTCCTGTGGGTCACGACTCACAGGTTGAGAACTGCTGTCCTATACCAAGCGCACCCAAGAGAACGAGGTGAAGCTGAGTCACCTTTTCTGACCTGGCCTCAGAAGTTTGCTGCTTTCCTTTGGTTACAGGTGAGTCTCTAAGGTCAGCTGTCTGGAGTCAAGGGGAGGGCATTTCTGGCTGGCAAGAGTGTTAAAAAGAAATGTGTGGGCATTTTAGCAAATTGCCATAGTGACTTACTGCCTTGCGCTGTCAGAGTGCTTTCCAGTTTTGAAAGCCCGTTCACTTACTCCTCATAATACCTTTGAGAGGTGAGCAGGACAGGTAATAAGATCCCAGTCTATAGATAGAGAAACAGGCTTAGAAAGGCCAGTCATTCCCTGAGCTGCAAGATGAAGAGTTTCCACTGGTCCCCTTCAGCTCTGAAATGGAGTGGTTCTCAATTCCTTCCAGAAAAAGCCAGTCTTAAGAAGGTGCCCTTAGTGAAGGGAGCAGTTTGATCAGAACTCTATTTACTGTTTCAACAGCTTCTGGGACTTCTGAGGCAAACTGAATTACTTCCCCTTAGCCACACCTGGATTCTAAAGGCAGCTAATTTTAGACTCCTTGGTCCAGTGCCAAATATCAAAGGCGAGTTGAAAGAATAATCTTTGCTCAATTGGAGTACAAATTCCTTCAACTGAGACCAAGTCTGGTGCCTCATATTAAGATAAGGAAACCACCATTTATCACAAATCCTTAAGCAGAAACGTTTCAACCACAGTGGGAAAAGCTAAAGAAAATGAAAAATCAAGATCATCTATAAGCAAATTGCTCCCTGAGCAAGTACTAAAAGTGAAGATTTTTTTAAACAGTTTCAAATTACTAAATTTATGCAGGTGCAATTAGCCTTACCTAGGACTTGTGTTCCAGATTTAGTGAGTGAAAATCAAACATTTATACATTGTCTAATTTAAATTGACTTGGGGGTGAGGTAAGAACGAGGAATTTCCTTGGAAAGACTCCTGTAAAAATTTAGTTCCTCATTTCAGTTTTGTTAATTTGTGTTTCTTAGAAATTGGATTTTCTTAAAGTAGGGCCAATATGTATTATGGCATTTCCTAGTAACTGTTACATAATCTGATTTTAGAGATTTTTGGCCTTCCATCTGTTGAAATGTCCACTTTGAAGATAGCATTGGTGGAGTTTGTTTCCTTTAAACTTATTCATGGTTTATATTTTAAAAAATTCTAGGAGGAGGCATGATAAGAAGGGGAACCACGAAGGAACATGAACCAAGCTTGAATCCAAGCGTGTTCTTCCTGGCTTCTTCTGGAAGCCATAGTGAGAGATCAATACAAAGCTACCCAGCCCTGCCCACACACATATATATCAGTGTTTCTTTTGTTGGAAAACATCATAAGATATCTTTGAGATACACACACTGCCCTATAGTCAAAGCACATGTAAACCTAAAGATCATTTAAGTTTTTAAAGAAGGAAATGGGCATGTCATAGTGGTGAAGCTATGCAAGTACTTGGTCCAATGTTGACTCAGCATCTTCACTGTGTCCACTATTGTGCTGGACATTGTGGGGGCTCAAAGAAGCATGAGACACAGTTCCCATCCCAGTGCGCCCCAATCTATGTGGAGGGCTGAGACATACACACAAACCACAGTGAACACGCCACGTTCATGGATTAATACAACGTCAGTGAAGACTGAGTGCAGATGACTTTAAAGAAGTTTGACTTTGAAGGGAGAAACAAAGAGAAAGTTGAAACTAAGGAGTGGCACAGAACAGCAGGGTGTGCGTTTGGGGTTTTGAGCCTGGGGCACCTTGAGTGTGTTTATGGGTGTACGTGCTGGGCCAACCCTGTGTTCTTGGAGGATGCCCATGGGCTGTGGGGAGAACAGATTTAGTAATGGCCTCTCCCTTAAATTGCCCTGTTCAGCAAAAGGTATTAGTGTTCTTTTTAAGACTCTCAACTACCCATGAAGCTCTCCTTCTTTAAGGATTAAGAACATGGAAAATCTGAACTTTACATCTAGTGTTTGTGAATGTTCGCTGCAAACAGCATCCTGAAGGGCTGGAGGGAGGTTTGTAGGCTGGGGTCGGAGAGGAACCAAGCACAGCTTGCAGCATCTCAGCCTGGCGCGTCCTGTTCCAGCTCCCGGGTAGGAGTGGCGCCCAGGCCAGGTTCCTCTGGCCCAGGGCGGGGTCTGTTGCTGCCCCCTCCCTTCCATGTCTATCCTGGAAGACACAGCTCTCCGAGCTCTCCCACCCCTTGGGCTTAGAATCCGAGAGCAGGTTCACAGCCAGTGCCCTTCTCCAGGTAAAATACAAGGAAGGCATGAGACCAAAAGCCTCTAACTTTTAGACCAGCGGGTCTCAACCTGTGGGTCGTGACCCACAGGATCTGTATTAAAGGGCCACAGCATTAGGAAAGTTAAGAACCACTGTTTCAGACTCACACGAATACTATGTGGGAGTGAATAAAAGCTTCTATCTTCTGAAGGGTTCTACACTTTTACATATATTATTATACTCACTCAGAAACATATCCCAGGAGTAAAATTTGTTAGAAATTTTGTTAAAAGCCTTAATTCTCAGCTGATCACAGTGGCTCATGCCTATAATCCTAACTCTTGGGGAGGCCAAGGTGGGTAGATTCCCTGAGCTCATGAGTTCGAGACTGGCCTGAGCAAGAGCGAAACCCTATCTCTAAAAAATAGCTGGGTGTTGTGCCGGGCGCCTGTAGTCCTAGCTACTTGGGAAGCTGAGGCAAGGGGATCACTTGAGCCCAAGAGTTTGGGGTTGCTGTGAGCTATGATGCCATAGCACTCTACCCAGGGTGACAAAGTGAAGCTCTGTCTCAAAAAAAAGCCTCGATTCTCAAGGCCAGGTGCAGTGGCTCATGCCTGTAATCCTAGCACTCTTGGGAGACCAACATAGGAGGATGTCTTGAGCTCAGGAGTTCAAGACCAGCCTGAGCCAAGACCAAGACCCCATACCTACTAAAATAGAAAAGCTAGCTGGGCATGGTGGTGGGCACCTATAGTCCCAGCTACTCAGGAGGCTGAGTCAAGAAGATCACCTGAGTCCAGGAATTTGAGGTTGCTGTGAGCTGTGATGCCACTGCACCTTACCCAGGGTGACAAAGTGAGACTCTGTCTCAAAAAACAAAACAAACCTCCCTCCACGAAACCTTAAGTTTTAGATGAGAAAACCAACAAACAAGTGGGTAAGATAGCAAGACACCCTCCTCCCCAGAGTTAGGAGCACTTGGAAGACACAAGATGAGAAACCAGGACACTTTCTTCTGCCTGTCAAGTGACAAGAGACAAGAGATTATATAGAATGTTTATTGGATTGTTCTGGGGATGGAGGAGGCTGATTTAGGAGAAACAAGATGGTGGATGGGTGGAGAGAGATCAATACATCTTTATCTCCCTCCTTCAATTTCCACGAAACATTTCAGCTCTAGAAGCCAGTATTTGCTAATTTCTAAATAACCAAAAAAGCCCATGACAAAGCAATTCTGGAAACAACTGAGCAGTGGGCCATCCTGCCTCCCGCATGGATCTGTTGCTGACAAAGACTCTGTTCATTTGCTAAAGGATAAGATCATCTGCCATCAAAGCACCCAACTCCTTAGAGGCAGGTAGAGGCTGAATCTCACAGCCAACTCCCTTCTGCACGGCCAAGCTGTCAGTACACGTATCGCCTCCTCTTTCCCTCCACTTGCAATCTCCTACCCAAACCAGCAGGTCAGTGGAAGTGTCTGCTTCTGCCCTCTGTCCCATATGAGGTGGGGAGCAGGGGGGGCCTTTCACCTGGAAGACTGTCACGCTTTTGAAAGGGTCTGTTTGTGAGAAAGAGAGTTGCTGTCACCCAGAAGACTTTTGACCCTCAAGACCCCAACCTTCCAGTAAGGGTGTATCTGTTGGGTAAGGCAGACATGTGCTTGCCTGATTTTTAACTATGATTCCCTAGAGATAATTAAGTTAAAAAGAAATGCCTTTGGGTCTTGGCCCAGCTCAAAATAAAACTCAAGAAGGCCTGGAAGGAGAAAGAGAAACTGAAAACTGTGCAAGGTTCACAGATCTCTTTCATTTGTACTTTCTTTCTTCTTCCATATGCCATGGCAGCTTGCTTCCTAAGGGGATTTCCTTGCGGAGAGGACATGAAACCCTTTGCATTTGGCTGTGTCTTGTTGAACGAAGGCAATAAATCATGTCAGTGAGGGAGGGCCGGGAGAGCCAGCCAGGAAAGGAGGGACAGGGGTTTCTGCTGTCCTCAGACTTGGTCCCCTTTGTGATTAGACAATACAGTAGGAAAAATGAAGGATTCATAGGATGTGCCTGAGAGAGAGCCTAGGGGGAAGCCCAGGAGGCTTCTAGCTTTCAAGCCCAGTTTGCCTCTGCCTCGGAGCAGGGCTCTGGCTCACGTGTGTATGCAGAACACCAGCCTCCTTGGTGTGCATTGCAGGTGGGTGGCCCGGGAGAGAGGCAAGGAAGGGCCCAGATGCTCTCCTACTCATTTGCTGCTATCGTAAGGTGCTTTTCCTGGAGAAGCACTGTGGTCTTCTCAATAAAACTACCCCTGTTGGAAGATATCCCCGGGTGAAAGACTGGGACTGGTCAGGACAGCTTGCCAACTTCATGTTTACCCAGGGCTTTACCCCGTCATAACGCCCCATTGGGAATAAACGATTTTACCACCAAGTTCTAATGTGTCTTAAATCCTGATGGTGCTCTGAGCCTAGCCTTTCCAGTCTGTAAAATGGGGATAATAATGTCCACCTATTGGGGCATGGCGAGGGTGGAAGGAGGTCACAGATGTGAATGCCAGGATTGGTGCGCGGGTTGTTGCATCTAGCCTGCTGCCTTTCAGGCTCTGGGCTAATAAGGCCTGGCCAGGTTAGAAGTGCTGGTCTTCCCTGCACTTTCTATCCCCGCCACAGCACAGCCCGTGCCCTTTCCAGCATCCTTTTACATGATATTCTTTTGGCACCATTAAGCCTTAACTCTCCTTTTAAAGAAACAATAGTAACGTAGACAGAGAGATGACAGGCACACAGGCCACTTTATAGTCTTACACAAAGAGGCACAGTAAGTAAATATTCACATTATAGGCAAATAATGACGTCAGTGTACTTAGGAGTAACTTGGTAAGAATGGGCTTGTCTGTCCTTCCTGGCTGACTGAGTGCTCTCAGCAAAATCCTCACAATATTTCCAAACAAAGCTATTAGCCTGGGAAAACACCACCTGCCTGGAGCCGAATTAGACAAGTGCCTCAAGGAAAAGTCACATCAGCACTTTCCCCCTCAGTTCCATCTTTTAACAGTGAAAGAGGCTTATTAGGTAAGTTTAAATGATTTTATTTTTATGAAGCTCCCAAGGCAGAAACTGGATGGAACAGAGTAGTGGAAAGGAAGCTGGGATGTGTGAGATTGTGGAGCAGTTGGGGCTTTTTACACATAGGACTAGCCACCTTTGCCCACGGACCCCCAGGGGTCACCTCCAAATCTTTCTGTTTCCTGGGATCCATTTTCTCCCTAGCATGATTTGGTAAATCAAATAAAACTCCGAGAAAGTACAATTAATTCACTTATAGTCTATTTACCATTCTCTGTTAGGCCAAAAATTTTAAGAAAAAATACATAGCGGGCAGAGCCTGAGGTTCAAAGGAGGAGGGCGCCAGCCCCATATACCAAAGGTGGTGGGTTCAAACCTAGCCCCGGCCAAAAAACAAAGAAAAAGAAAAAATATGTGGCATAATTTCTTTATACATCTTGTTAGTTTTACTTTCAAGTGTCTCTTGGGACTATGCCTTGACTTATGCTCAACTTATCTTTGGAGAGTATTAGCCAAGATTTTGCTTGGCTGAGGCCACATCATAGTAAAGAATTACCCCAGTAAAGAAAACCCAGCTGGGGTGGCGCCTGTGGCTCAATGGAGTAGGGTGCCGGCCCCATATGCCAGAGGTGGCGGGTTCAAACCCAGCCCTGGACATGGTATGGCTAGTGTGCAGTTTACCTGGAGCAAGGGGTCCAGGCAGGGGAGGTGGTTTGGAGTGCCGTACACAGACTAAGGGGCTTAGTTTTTCTCTGTTGGCCGTGGGCAGCCAAAAAGGTTTTCAAGATTGAGTCACAGGATGAAGAAGTCTCTTCATTTACGTTTGTTGTCTCTCTTTTCCCTTCCCACAACACAGCTGAAAGTTCTTGAACCGGTCTCAGCTCAAAAATTGAACCCATGGCCTCGGCGCCTGTGGCTCAATGGGCTAAGGCGCCAGCCATGTACCTAACCTGGCAGGTTCGAATCCAGTCTGGGCCTGCCAAACAACAATGGTGACTGCAACCAAAAAATGGCTGGGCATTGTGACGGGCGCCTGTAGTCCCAGCTACTTAGGAGACAGAGACAGGAGACTTGCTTGAGCCCAGGAATTGGAGGTTGCTGTGAGCTGTGATGCCACAGCACTCTATCCAGGGTGACAGCTTGAGGCTCTGTTTCAAAAAAAGAAAAAGAAAAAAGAAAAAAATTGAACCCATGGGTGGCAATTTGTTTCACTGCTATCTTTTGAGGGTTTACTCTAAGCTGTCTCAATTCCACAGTGCAATAGCCGCTGGGCTCCTTGTAATTCAAACCAAAAGGAGATGCTTCTGGGAAAAGGTGAAGAGCTATCACGCCACATTACCACATTCCACTGGGAAAAAAGGCTCCTCATGTGGTAAGGTGACAGGTGGCTTACACATGAGTCCATTATGGAGATTTCTCAAAGAACTAGTCGTAAACCTACCATTCGATCTGGCAATCCCACTGCTGGGTAACTAATCAAAGAAATCATTTTATTAAAAAGACACCTGTGCTTGAGTGTTCTTTGCAGCACAATTCATAATTGCGAAAATCTGGAATCAACCCAAGTACCCATAAATTCATGAGTGAATTAATGAAATGGGGTATATGAATAGCATGGACTACTATTCAGCCATAACAACACTGAATTAATACCTTTTGCAGCAAATTGGAAGGAATTGGAGACCATTATCCTAAGCGAAGTATCTTAAGAATGGAAAAACAAATAACACATGTCCTCTCTAACAAGTTGGAACTAACCAATGGGCACACACGTGCACAGAAAGAAGTAAACGTTGTTGGAAATCGTTCAGGAAAGAGGACAAAGGAGAGGAGGGGCAAAACCAACCTAAAGGGGGCAATGGACACTATTCAGGTGATGGGCATATTTCTAGCCCTGAATCAAGCCATGTCACAAAAACGTTTGTCCCCCGCTTAATATTTTTTTATTAAATCATAGGTGTGTACATTAGTGCAATCATGGGGTAAAGTAATATTTTTAAATAAATAAATCATCAGTCCAATACAAACAAGGCCCAGAGACCAAAGCGCTTCATGCAAGACAAGTAAAACGCTTTCATCAGTACTCATGGGTGCCTCTATGTTATAAGCTTTATGTTGGGCACTAGAGACGCATAAAAATAAGACATGGTCCCCATCCTCTCTGTCTGGTAGGGGAGAGGAACACATAAACAGATCATTTAAATAAAGTGTCTCCGGGGGCATTTGGAATTGGACTAGGTGACTGGTACAGTGCCATTCAACTCTGACACTCTGTACATCCATCATTGAAAGTGGGCGGGGTGATGGATAGAGCTGGGCGCTGGGGGAAAGTAAGCAAGGAATGCTTGACACACACGGCAGAAGCCTTCCCAGAGCTGGGTGGTGGCCAGACTCAAGATGGCCTCAGTGAATCTCACCTCCTGGTATCCCGTGAGTCGTCTCCTCCCATGTGGAATCACAGCTGACCTGGTGACTAGTATCACAGTATGGTGGGGGGCCTGCAGAGGTGACCGGTGGCACTTGTGTTTCACCCCAGTCTCTTGGCTCACTTGGGGAAAGCACCCTCCCTGCCTTGAGCACACTCAGGCAGTCCAAGCAATAGTCCAAGGAGAAGCCCTGGGGCCTCTGGCCTGCAGTCAACTCAGCTCTTGGGCCAAGTGAGCAAGCCAGCTCAGGAGCAGATCCTGCAATCCCAAGTAAGTCTCAGATGGCTGCAGTCCTGGCTGACGTCAGTCTACACACCCAGGAGCCAAAACCAAATTCCTGACTCATGGCAACTGGAGGAGAACATAAATGATTGCTATTGTTTTCAGCCACTAAGTTTTGGGGTAATTTGTTACTCAGCAATAAATAATGAACATGGCACTTGTGTGAAGAACACTGGTCTTCTGTTACTCGGCCCAGCAATCTCTTGCCTAGGTTCAATTTATAAGAACACTTGATAGTCTCTGATTCAATAAATATGATTTTATAAAATAGGCTGCATTTTTAAAAAAAATAGAGAGTGATTTGAAACAAGGCTTATGGAGGTGAGCAGAGTATTCATTTCCTTTCCAGTTCTACAAAGGAGGTGGCATTTTAACAAATGACCTTTCCTCAATTGCCTTCTTTATATAGTGGAATTTTGGCAGAAGGATTTCTTTTCTGTGTGGTAGCATTTCTGAAATAATTGTAGGTGGGTTTTGTTGTTTGTTTGCTTTCTAAATAGCAGGTTTACAAAAAAAGCTCCATTTCAATTTGTAAAATATTCTACTTCAGCAGAAACCTCAGATGGGTGGCTTGTCGGTATTTTTAAACACAAGAGATTTCTTAGTACTGGAGTTTTTATCCTGAGACTAATTCAGTTTGGGGAAGGGTTGGATGGAATCTGTATAGACACAAAATTGCTTCTAGGTGTAAATTCTATTTAAGCAGCCTAGGTGCGCAAGCCGATTAGAGGAAATGGAAACTGACAGATGGAAAGACGCTTACCAGGGTCCCCCGGGAGTGGGATTTTAATCACAGCCCATGTGAGCAGCACTTAGCTGAGATTTGGGAGATTTTCAGAAACCATCAGCACCTTGTCAACTCTTCCTTTAAACCGTAAACTGCAGCCTTCCAGTTTCTTCCTAAGACTATGAAAGGCAAAGTTTTGCTAGTTACAAAACAAGGAGCAACGCTGCTTGTTAAAATTTCACTCTGGGGAACTCCATCCACCCGTCTGCACTGAAGCGGGTACATGGACTCTAGTTTAAACCTGGGCTGCATCATTTACCATCCGGGATACTTGGAAAAGTGATTTAACCTCTCTGAAGCTCGTTTCTAATCTGTCCATACGCATTTCTTACAGTGTCATCGTGAGGATTAAATTAAAAAACAGAATACTGCCTGCCACTTACTGAGCACGTGCCACAAGCTAGGCATTGTTGTAAGTGCTTTGTGAATATTAACCCATGTAAGCCTTACAACAACCTAGGGAAGTAAGCTCTTTCATTATCCCTGCTTTACTGATGAGACAACACAGGTTCAGAGAGCCAAAGTAACTTCCCTATGGTCACAGAGTTAACAAGTGTCAGAATGAGCCTTCCGATCCAGGCAGTCTGGCCTGAGTCCGTGATCTTAACAATGTGCTGCAAAGTCTCCATGGAGGTGTCGGGCATCAGTAATAACATGGGCTGTTACTATTCATCGTGTTATTCCCAAGTGGCACTCTGGTGTCATGTCTGGGTCCTACTGTCGTTGGGATGTTGGGGCCCAACCACCAACCCCCAATGCTAACTGACGGTAGTTACAACTTCCTCCAAGTACTGCGTCTTGAATTACATCTCTGACTCCAGTGAGCGTATTTTCTCAAGGCTCCCAGTGGAGGTAGACATTGGTCACTTGATGTCATTCAAGCAAGGACTCTAGTGCAGAGACAAGCAGTCTGAGAGCCAAGCACTCCGCCTGGTCATCAGCAGCTATTGTCAACAAAGCTGGTGGCAGAGGATGTGGCCGTCAACGGGCGCACTTTCATCCACAGGCTGAACACGGGCTGTCAGCTGGAAACACGGCCAGCGCTCTCGGGTATTTCCTAACTTCCTATTAGAAACAAACAAAAAGCTCGTCCTACTGAATTTCCCACCTAAGACAGCAAAGCTATTAGGCCAGGCCACTGGACTAGAACAAAGAGGGTGGGAAAGGGCGTCCCCTTCCCTGACCTCTGCTCCACCGAGTGACTGATCCTGTGGGAATCCAGATGCATCGGGCTTTGGGGGGCTGGAAGTGGACAGGGGTTGGAGAGTGAGAGGAGGGGAGGGCTGGGAGGAAAACAAAAGAAGGGAAGAATGCTGAGTGAGCGGACTGGACAAGCCCAGGACCCCCTTCCTGTTTGTGGCCTCCTTGCTGGAAGTCCCAGGCCCACCGAGCAAGCCCATTCTGGGTGAGAGCCAACCCGGACAGGCTGATGGGAGGTGGGGATGGGGGGAGATTCTGGCTGAGGACTGGAAGGCTGCTCTCTGTGAGACTGAATTGATGGCCCAGCTGGTGGCCGAGGCTGAAAGGCTCTCTCCCCACAGAGCGTTATCTGTGTCTGTGGGAAAGGACAACCCCGGGACATGCTGACTTCCTAGGTCTCACGTGCTGTGCCTGGCAGCTATTGCCAGCACTTGGTGTCACAGTGAACAGCCTTCCAGGTGACAAATACCTGCCTCATTTGACTTGCCTTTTCTCCCCAAGTGAAAGTTCCTTCTCCTTGTGATTTTGTGTCACTACATCACCAATTTAGGGTTTCAATCTTCCATGTCAGCAGCTCTTTTCTTCTTCCATGTGCTATACTCAAAGTTGAGGCATATTCTATCCCCTTAGGGTAGGGCTGAATACATAATTTGTAGGGCCCCGAGCACAATGGAAGTGCAGGGCCCTCATTCAAAAATTAAGAATTGTAAGATAGCCAGCTGGGTGTGGTGCCTCATGCCTGTGATCTTAGCACTTTGGGAAACCAAGGTGAGAGCATCACTTGAGGCCAGAAGTTCCAGACCAGCCTGGGCAACATAGCAAGACCCTCTACAAAACTAGAAAAATTAGCCAGGCATGGTGGCACATGCCTATAGTCCCAGCTAATTAGGAAGCTGAAGCAGAAGGATTGCTTGAGCCCAGGAGTGTTAGGCTGCTGTGAGCTGTGGTGGCACCACTGCATTCTAGCCCAAGCGACAGAGCAAGACCTTGCCTCAAAGAAGAAAAAAAAGCAACAGTAGAGCACTAAACTACACACTGGAGCCTGCTAAGCTCCCTGCAAAGGCTGCATGCCCATGGAGCTGGTCCCGCCTTGGGCTCTAGGAGATTAAAAGTTTATAGGCAAAGTTAACTGGGTCAAAGATGATACAGTAGTCCGAGTACAGTGGCTCACACCTGTAATCCTAACACTCTGAGAGGCCGAAGCAGGAGGGTTACTTGAGCTCAGGAGTTCAAGACCAGCCAGAGCAAGAGCAAAACCCATGTCTCTACTTAAAAATAAATAAATAGATAAATAAATTAATTAAATTAGCCAAGTGTTGTGGCAGGTGCCTGTAGCTACTCGGGAGGCTAAGGCAGGAGGTTCCCTTGAACCCAGGAGTCTGAGGCTGCCGTGAGCTAGGCTGACACCACAGAAGTCTAACCTGGGCAAAAGAGTGAGACTCAGTCTCAAAAAAAAAAAGATGACACAGTACACATTTTTAATTTTAGAATATTATGCTACTCTATTTAAAAGATCTGCGCATAAAGATTCTAATTGGTCATTACCAGATTTATAAAAAGATAGTGCGCGGCACTTGTGGCTCAGTGAGTAAGGCGCCAGCCCCATATACTGAGGGTGGCAGGTTCAAACACGGCCCCGGCCAAACTGCAATAAAAAATAGCCGAGTGTTGTGGCAGACACCTGTGGTCCCAGCTACTTGGGAGGCTGAGGCAAGAGAATCGCCTAAGCCCAGGAGTTGGAGGTTGCTGTGAGCTGTGACGCCACAGCACTCTACCAAGGGTAATAAGATGAGACTCTGTCTCTTAAGGGAAAAAAAAAAAGACAGTGAATTTCAAATTTAGGAGATAGGAACATGTTGGTACCTCATTCATTAACGCTTAACTCTTCCTACTCACTACTTAATGCTAATGTTCACCCACCCCGGAGCAGCACTGTGTTTCCCATCTCACGGGCTGCTCTGTGGCTCTGAAACATTCCTCCTAACTGGGGGGGAGGGGGGTCACTGAAGGATGCAGCAAATGTCCGCACATACCCGTGTCACTTGGAGAGGACCATGTCCCAGGGGAAGGGAAGTTCATCTCCCAGTTGTCCACGGACCAGACTGGATAACCACATCCAGCTCAGAAGAAGAAAAACTTTCAGTATTTGTCTGTCAAGTCAAGGTTAGAAGCAGTGCCAGATGCAGACCCACCAGCTGCCTGGGTGGGGTCAAGGAAGCACCCTCAGAGAATTGAGGCAAAGGCTCCATCCCCTGCCCCTCCTGTGGTTCTATTCTCTGGCCCTTAGAGCCCAAGTTAACTTTTGTTGACCTGATGGTTGTTGACTAAGGTTACCACATTTAGCAAATAAAAATACAGAGCACCCAGTTAAATTTGAATCTGGGGGCGCCCCCCCCCAGCCCACGACCTCCATCGCATCACTGTTGCCGCCACCGCTGCCGTCGCCTGAGGATGGGCCCAAGGCCAAGGCAGAGCCCGCACCCACACCGGGCCTAGGTTCTGAGGAAAATGCAATGGTGGCCATGAACTTGGGCTCCCCGCCCCCACTTCCTAAGAAGACCTTACGTGTCCCTGGGGCCCTGGAGCAGGTGGCTAGACGGCTGAGCAGCAAAATGGCTGCAGAGGTTCCTCATGGCAGCAAATAGGAGCTGCCTGACCTCAAGGCCCAGACCCTGACCACCTGCAAGGTCTGTGATGCCTGCTTTGAGATCCGCAAGGGACTGTCCAGCCATGCTTGGTCCCACCTATGACAGCTAGGAGTGGCAGAGTCAGCGAGCAGCAGCGCGCCCATCGACCTCCTCTACGAGCTTGTGAAGCAGAAGGGCCTACCTGACACGCACCTTGGGCCGCCCCCAGGCCTGGCTAAGAAATCCAGCTCACTGAAGGAGGTGGTTGCTGGGGTTCGCCGGCCTGGCCTGCTCAACCTGGCCAAGCCCCTGGATACCCCAGGTGTCAACAAAACCATCAAGTTGCCTCCTGGCTTCTCGGTCAAGGGTCTGGCCACCACCAAGCTCTCCACTCCTCAAGAAGGCACCACTGGCCTTGGCAGGCTTCCCTACTCCTAAGAATCCTGAGGACAAGACCCCCCCAGCTGTCCCTGAGCACCAGACCGGCCTCCCCAAAGGCACAGTTGTCTCAGTCTGAGGATGAGGGGCCCCTAAACCTCACTTTAGATAGTGATGGGAGCAGAGAGCTGGGCAGCCAGCTGTGCGGTGCCTGGTTTGAGACCCGAAAAGGCCTGTCCAGCCACGCCCATGCCCACCTGTGTCACCTTGGCGTCAGCGACCCGGATGCCAAGGGATCCCCCATAGACATGCTCCACAGGCTCCTCAGGAGGGACAGCATCCAGATCCACCTCCCACCCGGGTGTGGAGCCCTGGCCCAGCTGGGGCAGCCTCCTCCCACCTCTGCAGGTCACTTCTTGCTCCCTCCCCCACCCACCACCGGCCAAGAAGGCCAAGCTGAAGGCCTCGGGTATGGCCAGCCCCTGGGGGAAGCAGGACCTCTTGGCCACCGGCATTTTCTGGGCTGCTGATGTGGAGGCGTCTCCTCTCAACCTCTCCTCAGGTCCAGCACGAGACCGCTGCGAGTTCTGTGGCGAGTTCTTCGAGAATCACAAGGGCCTATCAAGCCAGGCACGCTCCCACCTGCGGCAGATGGGTGTGGCTGAGTGGTATGTCAATGGGAGATCCTGAAGAGACAGACACAATCTCGGTCTGGTGGATGCCACAACCCACCAGGGCCCAGCCCAAAAGGCCTGGCCAAGGTGATAGGCAGTGGAGATCCTGGCAGCTCACTGGAAGCCTGCAGCCCCTCGGACCTTCACATCTCTCCCCTGGCCAAGAAGTTGTCACTGCCACCAGGCAGCCATGGCCCGGAAGATGTGCCCAGGCCTGGCCTCACCTTCCCTGCCCAAGAAGCTGAAGCCTGAACAAATGCAGGTGGAGAACAAACGGGAGATGCTGCCCGGGCCCTTCATGGGGAGCCACACCCATCTGAGGGTTCCTGGGGGGCGCCGCGGGAAGACATGAAACCCTTGAACCTGTGTAAGTGTGACCCTGCAGCAGGACAGGGAGAAGAGCTGGAGGGGCCGCTTCCCTGCCTCCCCTTGGGGGTATCCAGAGTGCCCAGGGTTGCTGTGGAAGGGAGGATGCACAGGTCCAGAGGACACAGGCTAGCTGTGAGTTCTTGTTATACAGACCCCCTATAGCTGAGCTGCTTTTTGAGTCTCCTTTTTTTTTTTGAGACAGAGCCTCAAGCTGTCACCCTGGAGAGAGCTGTGGCATCACAGCTCACAGCAACCTCCAATCCCTGGGCTCAAGCGAGTCTCCTGCCTCCACCTCCCAAGTAGCTGGGACCACAGGTGCCCGCCACAACGCCCTGCCATTTTTTGGTTGCAGCTGTCATTGTTGTTTGGCAGGCTGGGCTGGATTCGAACCCTCCAGCTCAGGTGTACGTGGCTGGTGCCTTAGCCCGTTGAGCCACAGGCGCCAAGCCTGATTCTCCTTTATTCTTATGGGGTGACAGAATTGTGTCATTCCATGTTGGCAAAAAAGATTCTTGTGCCATCTTCAATCGACTGGTAGTGGCTGCCAACCAGCCTCCTTGGGAGAAAGACTGCAGGGATCAATTAGTGATGTCTGCCATGGGCAGAAGTGTGGGAACTGGCAGTAGATACATAAATTCTGTCTTCCTGGCAAAAAAAAAATTTGAATTTCGGGTAAAAAGGAATCATGGCACGCCTAGTCCTGACCTTGGCACCCCAACTGACCCAGAACTGGCTTCTTCAGAGCCTGTGCTCTCAGCCCAATGCCTTCCCTACGTCATCTCCCAGCAAACTGGACTTAGTTGCTGCGCCACCCTGCCCTGCCCTGCTCTGCCCAGCCCCTAGTGAAGGACTTCGCTGACGTTGGAGAAGCTGTTTACTGCCCTGGAAGATGCTGTGCCAGGCGGAGACTCCTCCCTGACCTGCGGCCAGCTCTGCAGGGCCCCAGTGCATTCCTTCCCAGCTCAGCTCATCATTGGCACTGAGACCGAAGGGGAGGGCTGAACCCAGGCTTAGCTCCGTCACTGGCCCGCAGGGTGGGCTCAGGGTGGGTTGACTTTTGATTGTGGCTTGGGATCCTTGTTAGACAGGTTCTTCTCTTCGATGTAATTTCAGTTTTAGTATCCCTTTTTGGAAGTGAGTGTGAAAACTGAGTGTCAGAAATGTGCACATTTCTTTATGATATGTCATTTAGTCCTCATAACAATACTATGAGGTAATATTGTCCATGTTTTACAGATGAGAAGACTGAGATGCCTCTGTCTCTCTACTGACAGGTTTTAGAAGCTGAGTTAAACTCTGATCTTTTAAATCTAAGCCTATGTTCTACTGTTGCTCACTTTCATCACTGGCTACCTAAGCCAAAACTTTTGAATCATTAATTGCTTATACCTCACTCTCCAAGCTGATCCTAAATCCTTGTAATTTTGCCACAGAAACTCCTCTCAGTACCACTGCCTCAGTTTCCTAGGGCTGTTGTAACAACTTACCACAAACTAGGTTGCTTGAAACAACAGGAACTTATTCTAACAGTTCAGGAGGCAAAAAGTCCAAAATCTGCTGGCTGACTTGGTTCCTTCTGGAGTCTCCTAGGGAGAAACCAACCCATCTATGCCTCTCTCCCGGCTTCTGGTGGTTCCCATGGCATTCCTTGGCTCGTAGCTGCATCACTCCAGGCTCTGCCTCCGTGATCACAGGGCTTCTCCCCTGTGTCTCTCTGTGCCTACAAACTTTCTCTCCTGCCTCTCATGAGGGCATCACTTAGTAGCTATAGGACCACTGCAATTCCATATTTCCTCATCTTAACTAATGTTGTTACTGTGGCCACCCATAAGGAAACACAGACCCCATTTCAGGTATAAATCAGGTAATGATTTATTACACCTGCACAGGCAGACCGCTGCCCCAAAGGGCAAACGGCCCCTAAGTGCTGTACAGGCTGATTTTTATACCCCTTTTGTGCTGATGTGGCAAAACAAGCATGTACAAAAGTGGAACGTGGCTGGGCAGAGTTACAGTTAGGTGGTTAGCTCAGGGGGTTACATAGTGGTGGTTAGCACAGGCGTGGGGCTACAATCAGGGGGCTGGCACAGGGGGTTGCATCGTGGCAGTTGGCACAAGGACTAACTTGGCTTGGGAGACTCAGTAGCTTGGAGACTCACTCTGCTTGAGTGAGTTTTCACCATTGTTTCAACAGCAGTTAGGGAGGTCAGGGAACTCAGAGAACTTCCTTGTCAGAAACCTGGTCTCAGAATTAAACCAATAAGGGGGGTTTGAGACGGATAGGGACTCAGGTTGAAACAGGGGCCTTTAAGGGTCTTCTTGCTGGGTTGGTTACTACACTAATTATATCTACAAGGAACCTATTTCTAAACAAGATCACCTTCTGAGGGTCTGGGTAGACATGAATTCTTGGGCGACACTATTCAACACAGTACAACTGCTGCTTCTCCAATCCAGACTCTCAGCACTGCTGGGTAGAGTGGAAGGCTCTGGATCACTTTTATGTGTTCAAGCTTCCCCTTCTGCAGCTCATCCTATGCTCAGAAATGTGCTTATTGAGCTCAGCACTACCTAACTAAAAAAAAAAGGTCACATATTTATCATATGTGGCCTACAGAGGGATCTGCATTGTAATATTTGTAAGCTCAAGATGATTCTAACACAAATGTGCCAGAGACCATACTCTAAGAAAGGTCTATAGGATAAAATATAAAATCCTCGCATGGCATTTAAGAATCCTCATAATGTGGTCCAATTTCTCTTTTTAAGTTCATCATCCAATTCTAGCCAAGAGGCCAATACTCAGCCCCCTGGGCTCTTCCCTGGCACCACCCCCTGCCACACCTGCACATGCATGCATGCGCACACACAAACACACACATTCCGCATGGGTCATGGTGAAGTGATAGATAGATCTGGGCTTTAGATCCTGGCTGGGCAATTACCTTCCTCAGCCATAAAGCAGAAGAGTATTCCTCCATAAGATTGTTCTGAGGAAATGACTTACCAAAGTGCTTGGAACAGAACCTGGCTTATAGAAAGCACTCAATGAACAATAACCATCATTATTTTATTTTTATTTATTATTATTATTTTGAGACAGAGCCTCAAGTTGTCACCCTGCGTAGAGTGCTGTCACAGCTCACAGCAACCTCTAATTCCTGGGCTCAAGTGAGTCTCTTGCCTCTGCCTCCCAAGTCGCTGGGACTACAGGCACCCACCACAACGCCCGGCCATTTTTTGGTTGCAGTCGTCATTGTTTGGTGGGCCCAGGCTGGATTTGAATCCGCCAGCTCAGGTGTACATGGCTGGCGCCTTAGCCTGCTGAGCCACAGGCGCCAAGCCTATTATTTTATTTTTATTTTGAGACAGAGTCTCACTATGTTGCCCTGGGTAGAGTGCTGTAGCGTCACAGCTCACAGCAACCTCCAACTCCTGGGCTTAATCTTGTCTCAGCCTCCCAAGAAGCTGGGACTATAGGCACCCGCCATGACGCCTGGCTATTTTTCTTTTCGTTGTTGTTGTAGTTGTCATTATTGTTTGGCAGGCCCCAGCTAGATTTGAACCCACCAGCTCCAGTGTATGTGGCTGTTGATGCTGAGCTACAGACGCTGAGCCCATTATCTTTTATTTTTATAGTGTTTCTCATTTTGCCTACTCTTCCGGGGATTTTATTCCCTTCTTTATCATTGGAAAAATTCCTTTCATCCTTCAAAACCCAGTGAAAAAGCTGCCATCTCTGTAAAATCTTCCTGGGCTTCCTCAGGTGCCATATTAATTACTGTGTTCTTGGGCATTCCTCCGTAAGTATTACTTTGCATTCTTTGTTCCCATTATCATATTGTCACACATATTTCTATCTACATACATGAACTGCCTGAGGGCATCTACCTTTCTGAAGGGCTTGGTAGAATGCCTGGCATATTTCGTAACTAAACTCCTAACCACCACTCTTCATTCTGTACAATTGGATATTCACTTTATTATTCTAATATTGAATTTTGCAGGTTTTCCCAAGTTAACGCAGGCAATGCACTATTAAATCGGCTCTTCTTTCTTTCCTCCTCTTCTTACCACTCTTCCTGTTTTCTCTCTCCCAGAAGCCTCAGGTTTCATCACTGTGGTTGGTGTGTAGTGACTGGCCTGGCTGGGTTCTTTTGCATTCCAAATGCCTTATTTAGGAACTAGGGCTCACCACCCACTAGTAGACACAGGCCTTAATTTTGGTGGCAGGAATGTTCTGCCTACATAATCTATAGGAAGGCTGCCAAATGCTGGGCTTTGAATAGTTCTGTCCAAGACTCATAAGGGAGTTTGGCTCCTACCAGCGGATGCTAGGAGCTTGTTTGGTGGTTCAGGCCATAGAACATAGCTGGCTTGGCCCAAAGAATACCTTTCTCTCTCTGAGAACCTTATCCCAAAGACCATTTTATCTAATAAACAGTTAAATCAGCTTTTCATGTACCTATAGAAAAATGCTGAGACTTGAAAAACTATATATTTTTCAAAGTAAGAAAAGTAAACTGCAAAATCAAAATTAATAAATTGACTTCAAAATATGACTCCAGCTAGCCAACTACGTCTGGACTCAGTTCTTACATGGTCACACACGTTATATTTCATGCAGATGAGAGAACTTTCAATAATTTTTTCTATGGAGTGTGGGCTCCTAAAGCAAAAGTGTCCAATGCTTATGAAGGTCGAAAATGGTCCCGTGCTGTCTGCCATTATGGAGGTTTGAGTGGAGGACACAGAAGGAACAGGAGAAAAGGATCTTGGTCTGCAAGCTAGATCCAGAGAGTTACATGGGATGACAACAAAATTATCCTACAGTGCAGGCTTCTGGCACAGGGTTCAATCACGCAAGGGCATTTCTGTAGATGATTGCTTCGGGTCAATTCCGACCAAACCAGAGGTCCAGAGCCACCAAACCCAAAGGACCTAAAATTCATATTGACTTCATTCCATCAACAAATATTTACAGAGCCCTGGTATGTGCCGAGCGCTGTGCTGGTGCTGGGGACATAGCAGTGCACCAGATAGGCACCATCACTGCCCCCAGGGAGCTTAAGGTGCAGTTATGAAAAGAAACCTTGAGAGGTAATCATAGTGGAAGAAGGATCACAAAGGGAGTGTGGGGTGGTACAGATGTTTGACGAAGAGGTTGATCTAGTCTGGACTTCCCCAAGGAACTGACATTGAATATGGTAATGGAAGGGTGAGTAGAGGTAACCATAGGAAGGTGTTCCACACACCAACTCCCTGTGTCCCTCCTGACTGGCCCAGCGGCAACTCTGCATCCTGCCTTGGTTTCCTGGTTTGCGCTGAAGCCTGCTGAACTACAGCTAGCTTTGCCCACTCTGCAGCGATCCTGCCCCGCCTGGATGCCAAGGCCTCGGCCCTGGAGCCTGCCCACAGTGCCCATGTGAAATTCTAAAACCATTCCCAAGCGCTGCTACTGTCCTGAGCACTGCACCCTCACCCACAGTCTGCAGAGTCAGCCTAGGCCAGATCACACCCAGAAAGTCCCTCTGGCCTCGGGGACTGCAAATGTCACCCTGTTGTAGTCCCACCATTTCCTTCTGGCTTATGCCAAGTTTCTTCTTTCTCTTTTCTTTTGTTTGAGACAGAGTCTCATGTTGTCACCTTCCGTGGAGTTTCGTGGCATCACAGCTCACAGCATACTCGGGCTCAAGTGATCCTCTTGTCTCAGCCTCCCAAGTAGCTGGGATTGCAGGCACCCACCACAACACCCAGTTATTTTTAGAGATGGAGTTTCCTTCATGCTCAGGCTGGTCTCGAACACTTGAGCTCCAACAACCCACCCAGAGTGCTAGGATTACAGGCGTGAGCCACCAGACTCAGCCCATCATACCTAAGTTTCAAACATACCATGTGGCAGATCCCACAGGCGTGCTGGAGGCACAGGGAAATGTCTCCCAACCTAGGGAAGTGGAGAATCCTAAAAATATTTCCATGCACCCAGGTTTGAGAAAAACAACACTGAAAGATAAATGCAGTCACTTCTTTTTGACATGATTATAACCACAAACACAAATACACAACTTGGATCTTCACGTCAATATTCAGTTGTGGAGTGGTCAACCATGTACTATGAAATGTTTATTATTTTAGATCAACATCCAAAGGATAAAAAATTAATCATTCTTTCAGGGAGTGCTCGTGGTAAGACTGAAATATTTTCTTGGACCTCTGAGGGCTTTGCAGATGCCACTTTAAAATATATAGTTTTTTTTGTTTGTTTTGTTTTTGAGACAGAGCTTCAAGCTGTCACCCTAGATAGAGTGTCGTGGCTTCACAGCTCACAGCGACCTCCAATTCCTGGGCTCAAGCGAGTCTCCTGCCTCTGCCTCCCAAGTAGCTGGGACTATAGCCGCCTGCCACAACGCCCGGCCATTTTTTGGTTGCAGCCGTCATTGTTGTTTGGCGGGCCCAGGCTGGATTCGAACCCACCAGCTCAGGTGTACGTGGCTAGTGCCTTAGCCCGCTGAGCCACAGGCACCTAAAATATATAG
>CAUYON010043873.1:0-21019 GCA_963573935.1 Arctocebus calabarensis
CCCAGCTACTTGGGAGGTGGAGGCAAGAGACTCGCTTGAGCCCAGGAATTGGAGGTTGCTGTGAGCTGTGATGCCACAGCACTCTATTCAGGGTGACAGCTTTAGGCTCTGTCTCAAAAAAAAAAGAAAAGAAAAGAAAGATTAACAGAAGGCCCATCTGTACTATCCCAGCTTTCCAGGTCTAAAACACCTCCTTAAAGGACTGTAATTTTCTTTTTTTTTTGAGACAGAGCCTCAAGCAGAACCTGCTTCACACCAACTCCTCCAAACATCCTCACCACATCCCAGGGAAGTGAGGTGACTAGAATGATGTCATGTCAGGCCCCTGGCTGGGGGTCACCAAGGAGGCAGACCCCTGTAAATTTTTTTTTTTTTTTTTTTGCAGTTTTTGGCCAGGGCTGGGTTTGAACCCACCACCTCCGGTATATGGGGCCGCGCCTTTCCCCATCTTCCTGTAAGTCTTTGACCCTCATTCCCTCCATGGCCACTGCCATCTGAACATCACTGCCTGAGACAAGCAAAAGAGTATCAAAGAATTTTCATGTGGGAAAAGAAATAATCTTAAGAAAAGGGTTAAGGAGAAAGACTTTTAGCAAAAAAAAAAGAATCCTACCAGTTCTCAGCCATCCAACTTAAATGTCACCTCCTTCTTCTCACACCACAACTGCTCTCCCTCTGTGGTGAACATTCCTCTTTTCCTCTACCATATTCTGTCTTCAATTACAGTTTTTTTTTTTTTTTTTTTTGCAGTTTTTGGTTGGGGCTGGGTTTGAACCTGCCACCTCCGGCATATGGGGCCAGCGTCCTACTCCTTTGAGCCATAGGCGCCACCCGATTACAGTTCTTTATGTGCTCTCTGGACCAACCATGCTCACAACAGACCGTAAGCTTCCTAGGGACAGGACGGCTCATACAGTCGGTTACATGGGCCCATCTTCCTATTTTTTGAGAGTTCTTGGCCCAGGGCAGGAACATGAGTGACATTTAGAACAGCTATTGATTTAAATTAAGTTCATGTTGAGAGTGAAAGAAGGACAGAAGCAAATTACAAACTCTAAAGGGAGCCCTGGAAAATTCTAGAAAAACTGAACTAAAGCCATATGTTAAAAATTTAAGAAAAGGATTAAAAAAAGATGAACAACAAACAAATCATCAAGGTAAGGTACACCAGAAGAATAAGGACAAAACAAAAAGTCAGATCAGAAGGTGAAGGAAATAAAAGGTGTGATCTTTTTTACTAATTTTCATGTCAGAATAATATAATAAACCCACAGGCACCAATATCAAAGATTTCTACTCCACTTGGCTTTAAAGGCTAGAAAAGAGAGATTTAAAATGACATCTGACAACAGGGAACGGAGCAACACATTTGCTAATTCAATAAAATGGGGTGTCACTTTGATTAGCACCGTATGAGTAATGTGGAGAAGTTTTTCTCTTAAAATTTCTTTTCAGGGGGCTTGGCACCTATAGCACAGTGGTTATGGCATCAGCCACATACACTGAGGTTGGCAGGTTGGAACCCAGCCTGGACCAGCTAAACAACTGCAACAACAACAACAACAAAATAGCCGGGTGTTGTGGCAGGCGCCCGGAGTCCCAACTACTTGGGAGCCTGAGGCAAGAGAACCGCTTAAGCCCAAGAGTTGGAGGTTGCTGTGAGCTGTGAGGCCGCAGCACTCTACTGAGTGCGACTTAGAGAAACTCTGTCTCAAAAAAAAAAAAAAAAATTTCTTTTCAGGGGAGGTCGGAGAGCAATTGGCCAGATCTCACCTAATATGCACGTTGTGAAGGTGCTCAGCACGCCCCCCAGGTGAAGGACTCAACTACAACTTGAACTTTATCTTAGAATTGAAAATAATGTAACCTGGCTCGGCGCCTGTGGCTCAACGGGCTAAGGCACCAGCCACGTACAACCTGAGCTGGCGGGTTCGAATCCAGCCCCGGCCCGCCAAACAACAATGATGGCTGCAACCAAAAAATGGCCGGGCGTTGTGTCGGGCGCCTGTAGTCCCAGCTACTTGGGAGGCAGAGAAAGGAGACTCACTTGAGCCCAGGAATTGGAGGTTGCTGTGAGCTGTGATGCCACAGCACTCTATCCAGGGTGACAGCTTGAGGCTCTGTCTCAAAAAAAAAAAAAAGTCAAACTTATAAAAACTGACTGGAATAGTGGCAAAGGGCAAAGGAAAGAGGGAAAAATCAGTTGCTATTCCATAATTACAAAGTTTCTTTTTTTTTTGATCATGACTAGATCTCCAGGAGGGGAAAGTTCCTGTTCTAGTTAGTATGTCCCTCCCCAAACAGGGAGCAGGACTTTCAGGGATGATTAGGGAGGCATGAGAGAACAGCAAGTCATCCCAATTGCAGCTTAGAGGCTGAGAGAAAAATTTGGTGACCAGCTGTCCAGACACCCCCTGTATAGTTATAGATTTGGGAGATAAAAGACCAGGATTAGAGAGAAGTACAGAAAAGGTTGCTCCGGTGTCCAAAAGAAATGTTTTCTCCTGGCGCTCCAATATAGGGCAAACCTGGGGCTCTTCAGGGGTGATGACACAAGCTGGAGCCATGAGAATTTGCCCCAGGCACTCTCAGTCCAGTTTGGGCTCCGATGGGGTCACTGTCCCAGGAGGCCTTCGCCTTTGGGGACATGCCACCCTCCAGTGCATTCTGGACAGGGGCCAGGTGGCTTGCCCAGCCGGTGGTACTGCTGGGGGCAGTCTTCTCTGAAGTGGCCAATCTGACCACATTGGAAGCACTTGTCTTTCGCTCCTCTGGTTTCCCTCTGCCCCTGAAGGTTGCTGTTTGTCAGAGTGCCATTACTAGAGCTGTCATTCTTTTCTGTTCCTTTGTCTCTTTTTCCTCCTTTCTCTCCAGATCTCAGTTACAAAAGACTGTAGTGGCCGTTTTAAGAAGATTCTCCAGGTTATGGTCTGGGACTATAGCCAATTTCTGGAGTTTTCTTTGAATGTCTGGGGCCATTTGAGGGATAAATTTGTCTTTTCCAATAATCTTCCCCTCTATGGAGTCAGGTGTCAATTGGGTCTGTTTTCTCATTTCCTCCCTAAGCTTCTCTCTCTCTCTTTTTTTCTTTATTAAATTACAAAGTTTCCATTTTCAGGATCAATAAGCTCTGTGACCTGCTGCACAAGATTTTGTCTGTAACTGACAACACTGTATTTTGCCCTTAAAAAATGATTAAGAGGAGCTCAGTATTCTTTTTTTTTTTTTTTGAGACAGAGCCTCAAGCTGTCATCCTGGGTAGAGTGCTGTGGCATCACAGCTCACAGCAACCTCCAATTCCTGACCTCAAGCGAGTCTCTTGCCTCCGCCTCCCAAGTAGCTGGGACTACAGGCGCCTGCCACAACGCCTGGCCATTTTTTGGTTGCAGCTGTCATTGTTGTTTGGCAGGTCCGGGCTGGATTCAAACCCGCCAGCTTAGGTGTACGTGGCTGGCGCCTTAGCCTGTTGAGCCACAGGTGCCGCGCCAAGCTCAGTATTCTTATTACAATAAAAACAAATAAATAAGAAAAAAATGCAATATAACCTAATCATTTGTACCCTCTGTTAATCTGAAATTTTTAAAAAGACACTCCAAAAGAAAAAACATGAGGTGAGAACACAGAGACAAGTTTTGTAAAGCTTGGTTTTCATTGAGGATCACTTTTCTTCTGTGCATTTAAAGAAAAATGAGACTCAAGTGAAACTCTAGTTTCAATCCCACTGTACCCACATAAACAGTTGAGCCCTCTCCGTCTCCTAAATTGAGATAGAATATGAGGATCTTTAGCTTGAGATCAGAAAGAATGCAAGTTTATATGATCTGCTTCCAGATTTAAAAAGAGAAAAAGAGTAAAAATGCAAGGACTGTGCGCTGTCAGTTGAGACCTGTCCCAAGGTGAGCAGTTCCAATTTTCACCTCGGCTGATCCCTAAGGAAGGGTGCCCTTGGCATCCATCTGCTGAGAATTCCCACTTGTTTGTTGTTCTGAAGAAAAGAACAGGAAATGCTGGCCGGTCAGTTTGTATCTGCCCTGGTATGGCCCTGGCCCCTGAGGCCGGACCAGTGGCAACTGAAGTTGGAGATATTCCTGGACTCAGTCTCATGGTGCTGAGCTGGTTTTGCTGAGCTCACCCGTACATACCCACATGCATCATGGTAGCTGCTGTTTACTAAATGCTTATTCCATGTCGGTCACTTTTTAAACAGTTTATACGAATTATTTCATTTTCACGAAAACTTTGTGACACAGGCCACAATAATGGCGAGCACCAATCTAGGTACCATGTGCCAGCACAGGCAAGCACTGTCGTGTTTACATCCTTGAACTCATTTATCCTTTGCAAGTGAGGTACATACTGTTATTATCCCCCCCCCTTTTTTTTGGCAGTTGTCATTGTTGTTTAGCTGGCCCGGGCCAGGTTCAAACCCACCAGCCATGGTGCATGTGGCCGGCACTGTAACCACTGTGCTATGAGCGCTGAGCCTATTATCCCCATGTTATAGACAAGGAAACTGAGGCTAACAGGTTGAGAAAAATAGTCAAAGCCACCCAGCTAGTAAGTGAAGAGTGATTGGAACCCAGGCAGTCTGGCCCAGAGTTTCCTTTTATGACACCATCCTCTCCTGCCTCTCAGTGCCTGGTGAGTGAACATTTGCCAGGACGAAACCAAGCTCTGAGCTCTGTTACAGCACCCAGCTCTGACTCGCCAAGGCCCGCACACAGATAATCCCTACACACGCACCCGCCACACACACGTGGCAGTCAGGCTGGGCAGAAGAGGGCTTCATAGCAAGTGCTCCGGACAGGGCAAGACCAGGCTAGTAGAAAGGAAGGAGGCAGCCCACAGAGATACTGCAGTGGGGAGCAGAGAGAAGGACCCACGAGTCCGAAAGGCCCCGCACCAGGGCGGGGCAGGAACAATGTGCTTCAAGGCCTGGGGGCTGCAGAGAACCCAGAAGACAGAAACCTCATATGATTCCACAAATGTGGAGTATCTAGACAGGCAACTTCATAAGGATGAAGTAGATCAGAGGTTACCAGGAGCCAGGAAGAGTTACTATTTAATGGGTCCAGAGTTTCTGTTTGGGGTGATCCTCATTTGAGGGAAACAGTAGTGAAGGTCGGACAAGACTGTGAATGAAAAAATGGCACATTTTATGTTATACATGTTTGACCACGATTTTTTTTCAGAGATGAAGCCCCAGCCACTGGCAAGGTCTCCAGAACCCTCTCCTTGCTACCGTGACCCCTGACGAGACGCCTATTGCACAGCCCAGGCGCCAGAAGGGAGCCATTTCTTTCCTTCGGGTCCTGACCAGCTACAGTCAGACTGAAAGGCTCTCTGCCCACATTCCCAACCCCACATGCTCCCAGGCCTCTAGGCTCACAGTCTGAGGTCTCCAAGCTGCCTCGATGCCTTCATCCCCTGTGCTCTGTCTGAGCCCAGAGCAGCCCCCTGGCTTGGAAGGGCTACTGCTTTCCCTTTCCCAGCTCACTGCTTCAAGCGCAGCCAGCGGTACAATCACAGTGCATCTGTTTTCCAAATCTGTGGATACCAAAGGGCAAACTGTGGTAGCAGCGTATGGTATAATTAACGTGGAATGTACTGGAGGAGCTGAGGACACGCGGGATAGAGGTCGGATTCTCAGACAACAGTTTTCTGTTGAAGAGGATCTGTTTTCTCCTCTCTCTCTTCCCTCCCAAGAGATTAAAATAATAAACTGAGAATGAAAGAAATAAACCTTTTTAGTGTCACACACACCAAGTAGACCCTGGTGCAGGTGCATGGACTTGCATTTGGGGTAGCAGCTGGACCACCCTGGTCTGTATCCATCACCACCCAGGCGTTGTGACCACAGAGACACATTTAGCACACACCATCCCAGCACCGCCCAGCCCAGCAAGGCCATCTGGGGCCCACACTGTCCGCCCAGACTCAGTCAAGTCAGAGGAAAGTGGAATCTATTATTGATAATAAAGTTGCTCACAAGCTCCCTTCCCTGGCATTTAGCAAAGACATTTCGTTTCATGGAGAACTAAATGTGGGAACTGTATCCGAAATCTTGTTCAGTGTAAAGGCTCTTCAGAAAAAGTTGTTTTCTTCAGTGTAGCTTTGGTAAACAACGGGGATCTATTTCTCACTGGGTATGAAAGAGAGAGGAAAGAGAAAAATTCTTCCTGTTGTGCTTTTTTAGAAAAAGACTAAATGAAATACAATAACTATCTATAGAAGAAAGTAGTGATAAGTTAGGGGGATCCAGAATTTCCCACCACTATATAAATCACCTGAGATCTTGCCTGTGCAACAAATCTGCCCCCAACATTGCTCCCCCTGCTTCATACGACAAGCTATCAATCTTTGCGACAAGCAGTCTGGCCACGTCTGCCCCTCTCGTCCTTGTCCCTGCACCAGTCTGTGGGCCTCTCATGGCCAAATGGAAGGGGCTGGTTTCCTACTCATCTCAGAATCTCTTGCCTACTTTCCCAGCACAGCGTCTTCACTTGGAAAGTGTGCCCTAGATGGGATGGAAGTGAGTTCCAGCAGGACAATCTCACCAGACGGTGTGATTTAGCTAGGACAGGGCAGGGTTTGACCCCTCCCCTGGAAGGCAGATGCCTGCACAGTCTTCCACCTTGGCCTCAGAGTAATATCGTGCTTCTTGCTCCCTATCGAATTACCTCCACCTCCTTCGCCCAACCTGTAAGACTCTCCAAGATCCAGCCCCAGCCCCTGCTGACTTTCTCAGCCTCTGCTCCCCAGCACCATCCCCTATGAACCACCCAAACTGTACTGTGGCACCTCTCGCTTCATGCCCTTCTCCTCCTTATCACAGGGAACTTCTCCTCACTAACCAGCTCACATTCTTCAGGAAGCTCCCTCCTCCTTCCTTCTAGCCGTGGGCCGTGGCACTGATAATGCTCCTATAGGCCTCTCTGTCCTATTAAGCTGTGAGTTCTCTGGGGACAGGGACTGTGTCTCTTTATACCAGAAGCACCACTGCCTAGCCCAGTGCCTGGCAGCAAGTAGGGACTCAGCGTATCTTACTGAAGTGAATTATTCTAGACAGGTATGTTCACCATCATGCAGCAAGGATAAAATGTGCCTTTTCTGGAGTAACCAGGCTCCACATGTGGCCTCCACCGTTCTCTGTGAAGGACTTTTGGAGTAATCCCCACAACACCCCGGCATTGATGCTGTAACCCACAAATCCACAATACCCCAGCATTGATGCTGTAACCCACAAAGCACCTCCCAGCACATGACACAATGCCTATGACTAGTAAATAATACATCCTCTTCAGAGCTGCCGGGCCCTGAGTGCTGTGCTGCCCTTGCAGAGACTGGACAGATACCACCAACCTGAATGTAACCTACTTGATTTATAGCACAGAAATAAACACTGTACCCCACACTGCCACCTTCTCCAAAACCTCTTACATAACATCGGGGGAAAAATAGAACCTCCCTGGCAGGTTAGTATTTTTACTCTCAGGGAGTCACCACGATACATCCTCTTTTGCAAAACCACTCTCTTCCCATTGATGAATTTTTCTACACATGTATACAACTTCTATCCACTTTAAATGAGTATTTTAAAACATTAAGTAACCCTACGGAAACTCCTTTTGTACACGATCTATTTCAGTGAGATTTGGGTAAAATACAGCATTTACACACGTAGTTCTCATTGACACATTCCTTGAATGAAAATAAGAACACCTGGCCCTTTATTAAGATAAATATACGAAATTGGGACAAATCAGAAAATACAGCTGGCATGTCTGATTCTACATTTTTTCAACAGTTAGATCAAAATGAGTATTTTCTTTGTTTAAATTCTTTATATTTAAGGTGTACAACATGGTGTTTTAATATACACAGTGAAGTGGTTACCATAGTCAAGTATATTAACTGTCCATCAACTCACAGTTAACTCATTTTTGTATATGCAGCAAAAACACCTAAAACGTACTCTTTCAGCAAAATTCCTGAATTCTGAATGCAATATTAGTAACTACAGTCCTCCTGTCATACATTAGATCTCCAGACCCGTTCCTCCGATTTACCTATTGCTTTCTATCTTTTGACTTACAGCTCCCATTTCCTCCCCCTCCCTCCGCCCTGGGTAACTACTGTTTTATTCTTTTTGTGACTTTAAAAAAAAAAAAAAACTAAACAAACAAACAAAAAACTCCACAGATAATGTCCTCCAGGTTCATCCACATTGTGGCAAAAGGCAAGAGCTCCTTTTTTAGGGCTGAATAATATTTCAGTGTATGTGTGTGTGCGTGCGTGCACACACACTCACACACACTTTCCTTATCCATTCATTCATCAACAGACACTGGGGTTGTTTCTATATCTCAGCTACTGTGAATAATGTTGCAATGAACACATCTTTACAAGGTGGTGATTTCATTTCCTTTTGGTATATGCCCAGAAGAAGGATTGCTGAGTCACAGGGCAGTTCTATTTTTAACTTCTTTAGGAACGTCCCTACAGTTTTCCATAATGGCTACACTAATCTACATTCTCACCAACAAAGTTCTAGGGTTCCCTTTTCTCCACACCCTGGCCAACACTGTTTACCTCCTGTCTTTGTGTTAATGGCCATTCTAACAGGAAAGAGACAAGAATGAATGTTTTCTGATTTTGCCTGGCTTTTATAGCTCTAAGGAATTAAAAAGACACCGCTAAATTCCCAGCCTGCACTTGATGGGGAGAGCTGGAGGCTAATAGTAATAACTGTCAGTGCTTGGGGAGGTGGATAGAAGGGCGCCTGGGAACCCTATATGGAAATAGTGATTTACCCCAAATAAGAGAATGGGATTCCAGGCCACAAGGCTGGATTTAGTTTAGTCAATGCTGGCCATCTGGTGGCTTTCTTGCCAAGGAAAAGAGAGGTGCAGGAATGCATCCCCACTCCAGCAGCCCATGTCTGTCATTTCTGGATTTGTCAGAGATCGCGTGGACCCTAAATTATGGACCCTAACTTGTGCCTGCTCAGAACACAGAAAGAATCAGTCTAGGTAAGATAAGAGAGGAGTTACATTTAAAAAAGAAAACATCCTTTGCCTTTTAAAGGTCCTTGACGTTCACTGTCTGACTTTACCTAGACTCAGATAAATGAAGGAAGATGCAACCTTCTGTGAGAACTTCAGACGTATCAAGGGCAAGTTCGCAGGCAAGAGAAATGTGATTCATGTCTTGGAAAAGAAAGTCGGAGAAACAATGCAGTCTCGTCAAGTGACCATTCCAAGTGGTGTCCTTTGACCTTATGGAATAAAAGAGAGTCACTGGAACATATCAGAAGAAAACAGGTGCTGGGGTCACGCTTTCGAATCCTGAGCAGGGCCAGCTCAGGTGGGCGGGACCCAAACCTGCTGCCTCCTGCAGCCTCTCCAAGGTATACAGTTGGATGCGCTTCAGGCTCACTGCTCTTCATCTGTTGTTTGGAATCCTAAAACGTTCACTTATAAAAAACATTTCCTACTGGTATTGGGTCCTTGCTATACATTACACACAGTGAGACCAGAGTGACAGGACCGATGGTGACAGGAAAATGGGAGCTCAGGCCCATGAAATTTGCTGCGTGGCAGGGGCTCTCTGGGCCTGCTCTCCCATTGTGATGGCTATGAGAGGTGTGTGTGTTTTGGGAGAGAGCGACCCAGAAACAAGAAGTACTAAGCAGAGCAGAGATTCTGAGACCCGAGAGCACCTCAGTGTGAGCCCTTTTCTTTTTATCAGATGGTCTATTCAGCTGTATTCCCAGGCAGCCATCCCCTGGAGAGCTGGAGGGGGCAAGGGCACAGCGCTGCTCAGGCGGAAAGGTTGTGTGCTACTTGGTTGTTCAGGCTGCGACTGCAGAACAGGACACAAGATCACGTGCCCAATAAGCAGAGGGAGCCTGTAGACCCAGAGAGCAGGGGCCATCTGAGAGAGGCAGCCATTGCTCAGCTGAGGTCACAGGCTTTGAAGAGAAAGTAGGCTCCCTATTGTCCCGACTTCTGAGTTTTACAGAAAAGCTATGACATACTCTCATTTTAAATTTTGCAACTAATATAAAGTAGCAACAACAACAAAGATGCTACAGGCAAACAAACAAACAAAAAACACAAAAAATCCTCTTCTGCACGGTCTATGGGATACCAGTCTATAGTTCCCTACCCAATGTCCATGGTTCTTAATAGAATAGATTGTTAGGTTCTTTAGTTCCTGAGTCTAGCTACAGTCCAAGAATCACTTTGGGTACATGTTACAAATGCAGACTTGGGGGCCCTACCCTAGACCAAGCGAATCAGGGTTCCCCAGGGGAAGGCTAGGAAACTGTGGTTTGAGACCTGCTGGGTGATTGCTATGTGGCTGCACTACATATGGGAACCACCGGCTAATTTATATTTCCTAACCAGTTATCCACCTTCTTCTCACACCTCTAGTTCATGGTGATAAAATAATATTACAAGAACTGTAGAATGATAAAACCACACACAAAAAAAATACTGTGATATCACAGTGGTAAACATCAAGGGAACCTGGGGACAGAGCTAGTACCAAGAGTGTGAAAATGTGCATTGTCTGAAAGATTTATGAAACTTTAAAATTCTACTCTAGAATTATATCCACGTTTTTTTTAACAGACTAAATTTTCTCCCACTAAATTTTTAAGTAAAACTGACTCTTCAGGAAGATGCAAGTTTTTATCCTGTGATTTGGAGTACTCTAAGTACTCCCTAAGTACAAGTGTCCCCAAGGGATTTACCACAGTTCAGGCAGTACAGACTTCTATCTACACACCATGTCATTTCATTCAACTTAAGCCCAAAGGCAAAGTGCCACATAAGGTCCATAGTGGGAAGACTACTATGCAAAATTATTCAACAGAATTCTATTTAAATTTCTATTCAGAGGTATGTGTGCATTGGAAATATGTTACTCAGGGGAGACTGTGACAAAATAATAAGAAATTATCTTGTAACAACACATAGCCTTAAAAGGTTAATGGCTCAAGAGTGGTTGGTTGACATTTTTCATACAAAGTAGTAGTCAACAGAAAATGAAACATGTCCGTTGCTCTAAAGGCCTGCTCATCTGGGCAGTGAGGGGCTGCTTTGCTCACAGTGTCTCTTTGTGATGTGAGCAGCTCAGACTCCTCTAGAAACAAGTGCCCATCCTTGACATTTCTACCCAAGTGTGTGCCTCCCTGGCCATACACAGAGCCATGGGGAGATGATTTGGAGACCAAGTTTCGACCATCAACTGGGCATCAGTGAGTGATATCCACAGCATAGCAGAGATCTGACAGCCACCCAACCCATGTCAGTGAGATTGGGAGGAAATTAAGGTATTCCCAACCTTCCTAGGCTTACTATTCCCTTCCTAGTGACATCTCTAATGGTCACCAATATTTGATGGCATGCTTCTCATGTCCCCACCTTCCTTTAACATAGTATCATTACTTCTGGAGAAGTTGAAGGTCTCTGCTTTTCCTGGTGTATTCGCATTTCATTAAGTGTTGATACGTCTGCTTAACTTCAGGCAGCACTTTGCAGATGTGTAGCATTTAACTATGGATTTGAACACCACAGTATTGCTTCCAATGGAAAAAGAATGCTTTAAATTAAAAAAGGACTTTTTTATGTCAAAGTATCCAACTTATGACAAAAACAGTGATATCAAACAATCAGTAAAGTTACTTTATATGCTCACTCTGAAAAAAGTAATAAAACCTCTTTGTGGAAACCAAACCTTCATTCCATCATTAATTAGTGTTCTCAACAGAGAACTACTTTTACTTCATCCTACATTCCCACCTACCCACCCCCAACCTCCACTCCAGAAAGGTTCTGGCCCCTGCCTGGCCCCATATACCCCCTCTTCTCATTAGATCTACCACTTCCTCTCTCGGTGCCTTCAAGCGGTGTCTAAGTCTCATTAGGCTGCTGGGACATTCCAGGGCTGGGGGATCCAGGAGCCCCAAGAAAAGTTCTCAGACCTGCTGCAGCAGGCGAGACCCCTGCTGGCAAGGTGAGAAACTGCAGCCATGCGGCGGGGAGGAGGGTTGCTGGGACCGGGTTGGGGGGTGGGGGCGCTCCGCAGAGAAGCTGGAAGGGTGGCCGCAATATAATCTGGTGCTCCGAAGCCAAGTCCGCATTCCAGCTTCCTTTCATTACTGTCTTTGGCTGCCACCTCCTCCTCAGGACCAACCAGCTGGAAGTCCTGAGGCCCCGAGACACCTGTCCTAGGCGGGGAGTGGGAAGGAATGGAGATGCGTGGAGCCCAGCGCATCTGGCCGCCCATCCCACAGACCGCATAGAAACTGCTCCCGGATAGTAACAAAATCAGAGACTCCATACAGTCGTTTTCTGTTGGTAAAAAAGAAAAATAAATCCCAAACACACAGAGACACCTGCCCTTTGCCTTGCAGAGAACTATTGTTTTGTTTTGCCTAGAAAGACCTTCCATTTATAGCCAGACTAAAGGCTGAGCCCAAACACCCTTCACAAGGAAGAAAGGAAGTCATAGGCGCTGGGGGCAAAATTAGCAACAGCAATCAGCATTCTACCCACCTGTCACCCCTTCTTCCTCACCCCTCCGGCCAGCAGCTGCTCCAGCTCTCTTGGAGCTAGAGGTCCTCAGCCCTCCTGAGACAGACACAGGAGAGTCGTCACCTTATTTCTTAAATGAGGAAAAGGAAACTCTTGTGGGGACAAATCACCGGCCCAGGTTGGCACACAGACCCTCCCTCCACTGGCTCCCTGCCAGTGCTGGGGTAGGAGGTGCACACAACAAACAAAACGGTGTTATTTGGGGACACAACTCTAATGCCATTTTCATGCACCTGAACCACCGGGACCTGCGATTAGGTTTGACAACTGGTCCAGCTGTAGCTGCCCTCCTCACACTGCTCCCTGCAGGGGAGTCCAGCCCTCATTTTATAGACCAGGTGCTGTAGCCAGGAAGGGTCTAGAGGACCCACAGAGGTGCGGAGGCAGCCCCTGGTTGCCCAGGCTACAGTCTCACTTATTTTCCTTTACTAAATATAATCACATAGGAAAACCAGCTAGGCATAAACACTAATTAGAAACGCAAACGCTACATTTATAAAAACATGCAATCTGAGCAAGATAGAAAGAAATCCTCTGAACTAGGTATAACTGGAATCTTTCTCAAGAACTTTCAGTTGTTAGCAAACTGCTGAATCTCAATCTAGGTTCACTCATTTAAGACTTAGATTTTTTAAAAAATAAATCAATTTCCCATTTGTAAAATACACAAAGTAAAAAAATCTGGAAGATGGGCGGTGCCTGTGGATCAAAGGAGTAGGGCACCGGCCCCATATGCTGGAGATGGTGGGTTCAAACCCAGCCCTGGCCCAAAACTGCAAAAATAAATAAATAAATAAAAGTAACTTAAAAAAAAAAAAGAAATCTGGAAGACTTTTAGAAACCATAAAGAAAAAATACTTACACGTACAATCACATGTTGCTTAACAGCAGGCACACACTCTGAGAAATGCATCATTAGGAGATTGTATTGTGCCAACATCATAGTGTGCACTTACACAACCCTAGTGGTACAGCCTGCTACATACATGGGCTATATTGTATAGCATACTGTTCTTGGGCCACACACCCGTATGGCATGTGACTATATTGAATGCTGTAGGCAACTGTAACATAATACGTAGTTGTGTATCTAAACATATATAAACATAGAAAAGGTATACTGAAAATATGATGTTACAATCTTATGGGTCCACTGTCCCATATGTAGTCTGTCTTGTTGACCAAAATGTTATGCTGCGTGACTGTCTATCTCCTCTCCTCTATGATCTCCCCCTCCTACCCCACCCCATGAAGCCAGAAAGTAAATGCAAGGAATGTCTTCTGGCATGCTGTTAAAGTTATTTCTCATAAAGTGTTTGTTAATAATAATGATGAAGGGAGCTATCATCTTGTAAATCAAGTACTATGCTTAGAGCTTTGCCTGTATTTTCTTTAGTTCTTACAGCAACCCCCTAACTATTACTATTATCAATATATCAATAAAGTAGTTAAGTTTCAGGAAAGGGAAGTAACTAGAAAGTGGCAGAGCCAGGATTTTAAATCACTCCAACCCAGCTACCCCCTTGGAGTAGAGTAATTCATACTCTCTGCACTACACCAGATTGTTTCTCTTCATCTTTTGCAGCTCTTTATGCTTAAATAGTGCCCCCCTTATTACAGCTGAGCGGTTCACTTGGATGCCTTAAGGAGTGTGCTATGAGAAGGTGGTTAATAATCAAGGTAGTGGGCGGTGCCTGCGGCTCAGTGAGTAGGGTGCCGGCCCCATATACCGAGGGTGGTGGGTTCAAACCTAGCCCTGGCAGAACTGCAACAAAAAAATAGCCGGGCATTTTGGCAGGCGCCTGTGGTCCCAGCTACTCGGGAGGCTGAGGCAAGAGAATCACCTAAGCCCAGGAGTTGGAGGTTGCTGTGAGCTGTGTGACCCCATGGCACTCTACCCAGGGTGATAAAGTATGACAGATGTCTCTACAAAAAAAATAAATAAATAACCAGGGTAGGCTCTCCCAAGCCAGAGGGGAGGCATATTCTTTCCGAAGGCTGCTGTAACCAAGTACCACAAACTGAACTACTTCAACAAAAGAAATTCAATGTCCCATAATTCTAGTGGCCGGAAGTGTAAGGATGGGCTCCGTTTGAGGACTATGAGGACTGTTCCACACCTCTCCCTTGGCTTCTGGTAGTTTCCAGGCAATCTTGCCATTCATCAGCAGGTAGAGGCAAAATCTGGACTGGGCCTTCATCTTCCCATGATATTCTCCCTGTGTGAGTGTCTCTGTGTTTAAATCTCCTCTTTTATAAGGACATCAGTCATACTGGATTAGGGCTCACCCCAATGACCTCATCTTAACTAATTACATCTGCAGTGACCCTATTTCCAAGTAAGGTCACATTCCTAGGTAGTGGTAGTTAGGACTTCAACATTCATGACAGTCCACGTGGGAAGGGGTAGAGAGATGAGGGGCGAGATGAGGGAGTAGGGAGATGAGTAGATGAGGGAGGGAAGGAGGGGGTGGAGGCTCTGGTTGGACTGACATGGGTGGGGGGCGGGGCTTGTGTGTGCTCCCTCTGCCTAAGACAGTTCTCCAGGGACAGATGTGTGAATGGTGCCCAGTGTTCCTCCTGAAGAGCGCATCTGCCATTATGAAGGTCTGTAAGCAGGCGGTAACGGGACACACTAACAGTGACCAAGTCTGAACACTGTTGTGCCACCTCTGGCCCACCCACCCACCATCACTGGTGCTGACTCGTGAACTGTACCTTATCTTGCACGATACTGCTGCCTTCAGCCTGGTAGGGTTGACAGACAGGCTTTTTTTTTTTTTTTTTAGAGATTTTTATTTTTATTTTTTTATTAAATCACAGCTCCGTACATTAGTGCAATCAAGGGGTACAATGTGCTGGTTTCATATACAATCTGAAATGTTGTACATATACAAACTGTTTAACATAGCCTTCATAGCATTTTATTTTCTTTTTCTTTGCCCCCCTCCAGTGGTAAGGCAGAATTTATTTACAGAAAACACTAAAGCTCCTGATAGACAGAGAGAACTCAAGTGGGAAGAGAAAAGCTCTCTCCGTTTCTCTCCCAGTCTTTCCCCATCTCCCCCTTTAGGCTTTTACTCTCAGGATATATATAGGTGTCTGGGTTCCTTGGCCAGGAAATGAATGAACACAGTCCCTTCTACCGGGGGCAAGGTGAGTGAATGTATCAATGAACAAACACAGGCCCTTCTGCCTGGGCAAAGTGAATGAATGTATCCATTCAAGACTGTGTCCATTCATGGAATTGAGGCCTAGGAAATTCACATGAAATTGACCTAGGCATAGGAAATGGGAGTTCCACATTTAGTCCAAAGTGTAAAGTGAAGGAGACACCAAGGCAGAGGTATCTCCTCAGCAGTTGTTTGGCCTTTTAGGCTATTGGAGCCTCCGGTGGGGGTTGGAGGTCCCCCTCCTTGCCTGTGATCCAGCCTGCTGGTTCTGCAGCACTGACACCTCCAAAGAGGAGGCAGCATGTCCACCAGTTCCACTGAGCTGGCTAGGGCGCCAAATGTCCTGCATCAATTCTCCCTCTCCAACTAGAAACTCTAACTGCTGTTAGGGAAAAAGGGCGAAGACTCGATCTAACTGCTTCCTGCTGAATCGGGCGATGATAGAAGGGAGCAGTTAGGGTTTCTCCGGAGGGAGAGTGATACAGGGGTTCATGGACTGGAACCATCTTTATTGCATGTGTCTTGATGACATTTCTGGAAAACATAAATTTGATTAGTATAATCAGTAATAGGCAAAGGTAGAACAGCGCCAGGTCAGAAGCACTTATTCAGTGATGCTAAAAGAAAACCAAATTAGGATTTTTCTTGCTGTTTCCTAAATGATAACTTCAAACTTTCTTTTGGTTCACAAGTGTAGGTGGTCTGCGGTTGTCTGATTTGATTAGTATAATTGGTAATAGGCAAAGGTAGAACAGTGCCAGGTCAAAAGCACTTATTCAGTGATGCTAAAAGAAAACCATATTAGGATTTTTCTTGCTATTTCCTAAATGATAACTTCAAATTTTCTTTTGGCTCACAAGCGTAGGTGGTCTGTGGTTGGCTGTCTTCATTGTCTGCCTCCATAGAAGATGGAGGGTTCCAGGATTTTACTCGTGAATGATGTATGCAGAAATCGACTCCTATAACTTTAACAGCTGTAGAAGAAGACAAGATAACAGGAAAGGGGACTTCCCAAGTTGGGGTTAGTGAAGGTGAATTAGAGGGGAGAGTTTTGATCATGACTAGATCTCCAGAAGGGAAAAGTTCCTGTTTTAGTTAGTATGTCCCTCCCCAAAAGGGGAGCAGGACTTTAAGGGACAATTTAAACCATTCACATTAATTGAGAGAATTGACAAGCCTGGTTGTATTTTGGATGTCATGATTTTCAGATGTCCAGTGGAGATTTTTAATCCCCTCACCACTGTGGACATTGGGTTTTGTTCAAAAATTTCTGGGTGAGTTTACTTTGGATGTAGACCATTGCACTGGTCATTGTGGAGGATGGGTCTGAGAATGTCCTGGAGAGCTGGTTTAGTTATGGCAAATTTTTTTCAACATGTCTAGGTCATTAAAGTATTTGATTTCTCCATAACAAATGAAACTCAGTTTAGCTGGATACAGGATCCTGGGCTGGAAATTGTTTTGTTTTAGTAGATTGAAAGTGGATGGCCATCTTCTTCTGGCTTGAAATGTTTTGGCTGAGAAATCTGCAGTCATTCTGATATTTCTCCCTTTGTATGTGATGCTTGTCTTACGTCTGGCTGCCTTAGAATTTTCCCCCATTAACATTGGCAAAGTTAATCACAATGTGTCTAGAGATGATTTATTTGGATTGTGTCTTCCTGGGCTCTTGAAACTGTCTGCTATCTGAATTTCTGTATCTCTTGCAATGCTTGGGAAATTCTCCTTCAAAATCTCTTAGAGTAGAGCATCTGTACCTTTAGGACCATCCTCTTCTTCTTTGGGAATTCCTATAAGACGAGTGTTTGCTTTTTTGGAGTGCATTCTGGAGAGCATTCTCTCTCAGGAAATGATCAGTTTTTACTCTCCATTTGTCTGCCTCTTTGAGTGTTTGGGAACATTCAAAAGTTTTGTCTTCAGTTTCAGAGATCCTTTCTCCTGTCTGATGAACTCTGTTACTGAGGGATTCTACTGTGTTTCGGAGCTCCTCAACTAACTTTTTTGTTTCTTGAGCTCTGCTATCTCTTTTCTCATTATGTCCATATCTTTGGTGACTTGGGCTTTGAATTCAATAATTTCTTGAGACAAATTTAGAACTATTCTTTGGAATTCAATTTCTATCTTTTATTCCATTCTATTTATCATATCTGCAATCCATATTCTGAATTTGATTGCTGACATTGCTGCCATTTGTTCATGCATGGCATCTTCAGATCTATCTCCTTTGTCATTACATGGGGGGGGGGGGTTGATCTACTCTGGTTATTCATGTCGCCAGAGTTCTTCTGTTGGGTCCACACCATGTTTTCTTTCCTACCATTTGGGTTATTAGAACTGGTAGGGTGAGATTGAATTGCAGTTCCCAGGTAATAGAGATAGCACCTTACCAAAGCACTAGGCTTTGTAATTGTGGCTGTCTCCAACAACCTTACAAAGACCCTTTCAGAGTTTTAGCCACAGACTCTGAGGCCCCACTTGGTGAGATAGCACAAGCTAGCTCTGTTTGATATCAGCCAACCCCTACCCTATCCTACAAAACCACAGTATTAGGTTTAAATCTTGACCGTGAAGAGATACAAACAGCTGCAGAACCCAGCCCCCACCCTTCAGTTCTTTTCTGCTACACAAATCAAAGGTCAACCTCAGAATGTTCTCAAGTGGACAGTCCCAGACATGGGTACCACCAAATTGTCTCAGGCAGTGCCAACCCTGCCCACCAGAGATGAATGCAAGGGTCTCAAACAGCACAATTGGAGCCAGGAATCCACACTCCTGCCCGCCAGACTCAGTCCACACTGTTGTTCACTTCTCTGCTCACAGGCCCAGCTGGAGAGAGGGCCACGCCCCCACCCACCAGTCTCAGCCCAAATCCAACTAGCCTCTGCTTTCCAGATTAGTTGGGGTCCAGGGACCACACCACCACCTGCCAGTCTTGGTCCACTGCCTGGCAAGCCTCTCTTTTCAGACTCTGTTAGAGTCAGGCCACCGAACTCCACCTGCAGGTGTCAGTGCTCACCTGATAAGCATTTGTTCACTAGCCCTGCTGGAGACAGTGGCCCATGCCCTAGCCCTCAGATCTCGGTTCACACCCAGTAAGCCACTGCTCAAGGGTTCTTATGGAATCAGGGGATCATGCTCTTGCTCTCAGGTCGCAGTACATGCCTATCAAGCCTCAAGGGGCAATCATTCTCCCACTGTGGGTACTGTCAGAACTGGGGGTTCTGCACATCATCCCTCCAGACACAGCTTGAACTGAGAATCGACACCACCACTGGCCAGGCATAGTCATAACCAGGGGACTGCTCCTCCTCCTTCTGTGGAAAAGTCCCTTTCTTCCCACACCCCCTTTCTTCCCCATTAGTCACAGATTCCATACTGATAGTTGGCAGTCCACACTATGCCCAGTTCTCTCAGGACAAGACCAAAGACTCTGTGCTCTACAGGGGGCAGAACTTCAGACCGCCATGCAAGCAGGAAAGGATGAACTGGGAGTTTGGACTTGTGGTATATGTTCAATTTTATGCCTGGTGGGGTGATGTCTAGGTTCATAAGTGGGACCTCCCTGGACAGGAGAAGGAGTTTGTGGCTCTCTCCTGCAAGGTGAAATGAGAGGTGTTTTGTTCCCTGCTTATTTGCAGATAGCCTGCAGCAGGCCTCCTGCCACAGGGAGAGGTCTCCTGTCCTCTAGTCGATAGGCTTTTTATCTGTTATTTGGTTTCTTGAATGCTCTTCCTTAGAGTTAAGGCTTTCTGAACTTCTTTCTTGGCTCATCTCCCCGTCTTTGGCTTCATAGAGTCTGATTCCATCCAGGTTTTCTTCCTCTGCTCAGGAGCCTCTGCCAAGGGTTGCTACTAGTTGGCCATCTTCCCAGAATTCCTCTGGTGGGTTCTTTTTATCCAAAGATGTATAGAAATTGTGTTCTCTCTCTCATCCTGATGAAAACTTTGTTCAGTGAACTTTATCTCAGCTCAAATTTAATTAGCCATTTTCTTAATTTCTTTATTCATATCTTAAAGGTCTTCTTTTACATTTCCTTCTAGTTTTAGTGAAGGAAGAATGGAATTATACAGAGTTATTTTATGCAGGTGATTTAACTTTGTTCACATACAAATATTCTAGACTTTTGCCTTCCCCTCAAGATTTATAATTTTGCTTCCTTAATGTATAATATTTTAAATACCTTTTGCTGAACCAAAATTATCTTTGAGATATCAGAATTAATTGCCCACATAGCAAATCAAAAGATGCCACATATGACTTCTGTTTCTAACCAAGATGAAATAACAGGGAGTAGATTTATTCCTAGTTAAAATGATTGTAAAACCACACAAAACATATGAAACAACAGTCTCAGAATACTGTACATGAAGCAGTGTGGCAGAGTTACCTTTAAGTTAAAGGGAAGGCACATACAAAGTACACCCTATAACTGACCCATCTTATTGCCTGGAAAAAACTTCAAGGTCATGCTATGTGAAAGGGGGACCTAAATGGAGCCTGGAAGTCTCCTTAAAGTAAGGAGATGAAATTAGAATTACAGAACCAAGGCCTATGCAGCTGTACAGCAGAGTACAGAGAAAGATTCTCTAAGATCTGGAGAAGGCCCCCTCAAGTATTTGTCTGAAACGAACAGAGAAAATTCTCTAAGATCTGTAGAAGACCCTCTCAAGTATTTTTCTGAGGACTGGTATGTTATGAAACTCATAGCAAGTGGGGAAATATCTATCAACACATATTAGACAAGGAAAAATATCTCAGCGATCACGACAAGTCTAAAGTAGTGAATTTCAATTCCATTGTTAGGCTTTTGGTTTCTTTCCTGCAATTTTATCATTCTTGGCCATCTTTCAATTATGCATTTTAAAAAACTGCCACATGGGCTTATTACTGTGAAACAAAGAAGCAATACAGCTACATGGTTTGCTGGCTGCGGGGGAACTAAATGACAGATACACAGTGACAGACTTTGAGAGAAATGACATGACTGTCCACTGATCATGGGTATGTCTGTTATTTACACAGTGATTTGTGGACTGAAAAGCTGGCAGCAATATTTGTACTTATTTCAATTACTCACAGTTAATATGAAATTGTACCCATATTATCAGGGACTTGTATTGGTATCAAGGAAATAACGAAAGTTTGTGAATATTTAGTGCAAAGTGAGGACTACCTGTGTGGAACAGAAAAATGCTGGCTTATTAATGCCAGCATTTGGGAGGCCGAGGGAGGTGGATG
>CAUYON010043878.1:0-13444 GCA_963573935.1 Arctocebus calabarensis
CTACTTTTTTTTTTTGGTAGAGACAGAGTCTCACTTTATCGCCCTGGGTAGAGTGCCGTGGCGTCACACTGCTCACAGCAACCTCCAGCTCTTGGGCTTAAGCGATTCTCTTGCCTCAGCTTCCCTAGTAGCTGGGACTACAGGCTCCCGCCACAGCGCCCGGCTATTTTTTTGTTTTGCAGTTCGGCTGAGGCCGGGCTTGAACCCGCCACCTTCGGTATATGGGGCCGGTGCCCTACTCGCTGAGCCACAGGAGCCGCCCCCTACTTTTTTTTTAACCTTTGCCTTTCTAGATATTTGTATTGGGAAAAACCATGAAACCAGTTTTCCTTATGCACCTTAAATTATTTTTGTTGATGTACAGCAACTTGGAAAATATTTAAAGACTAGCAGTGGCTATCGTAGGTAATTTAAATATCATTAAGTAGATGATTCTTGGATTCTGGGTACTCCTGGCATTTTTCCTCATGAAATAGGGAGAAAATATGTAGTAAAAACCCATGCTCATCTTGTTTTTATTTCAGCATTCTCCCCTTGTGGATATTTGTGATAAGCTGTTAAGCCAAAAGTCAGTAGATACTATTTGGATTTTTTATGGGTTCTGGATGTATAGTTTTTCTATGTAGTCTGGATATAGAATTTCATAGGTGAATAGGAGTCACATATGGAAACTATAGTTCCTAAATCTCCCTTCAAATCCTTTTAGTATATATAAATCCTTGGTATATATAAACAGCGTAACAGCAACACTATTCGTGCCTGTTACTTCTCTTGCCCACATCAGAAATTTCCTCAGGAGTCATATGTATGATCATAAGTCAGTGATACCAGTATATTGTTGTTTTAAAGACTGTATAGATTTGGTCATGGCTGCTTACCAACCTTTTTGAAAAATCTTTTTCAAATGGATTGATTTAGTAATTTTTCTATAAAATAAAGATACAGGTATCCACATTGAGATTGTGATGATACAGTCAGTGATATAGATAACTTAATCATTCTCATTTTGTTCTTTTATGGCTTTGTAATGTACTTAAAAATAATTGTACTTAATAATAATTGGCTCATGCCTGTAAACACAGCACTTTGGGAGGCTGAGGTGGGAGGATCACTTGAGACCAGGAGTTCAAAACTAGCCTGGGCAATGTAGCAAGACCCCATCTCTACAAAGAATAAAAAAAAATTAGCTGGGTGTGGTAGCCTGTAGTCTCAGCTACTAGGGAGTCTGAGGCAGGATTATCACTTGAACCTGGAGTGATCAGACCACTACACGCTAGACTAGGTAACAGACCAAGATCCTGACTCTAAAATATCATAGTAATATTTCAGTGTACATGAACAGTATATAAAGAACATTCTTCATTTTATAATTGTTTATAAAATGTACAAAGAGTAATACATGTTATGTCTTTGCCTATAGTTGTTTTTGCATTGATTTCTATGTTAAGATTAATCAGAAGACTCTAGTTACTTAAGCCAACTTTATTTTTTTATTTTGTGCCTTTGTTTTTGCTTTTAATTTTTTTTTTAATAAACAGCAAACATTTATTTCTTACAATTTGGAGGCTAGGAAGTCCAAGATCAAGGCAATCCGCAAATTCAATATCTGGTAAGAATTTCTCATAAATAAATAGTACCTTTTCACTGGATCCTTATATGGTAGAAGAGTTCTAGCAAACTTCTCTGGTCTCTTTTTCTAAAGGCACTAATCATATTCATAAGGGCTCTGCTCTCATGACTTAATTACCTTCCCAAAGCCCCATCTTGGGAAAGCTATCACATTGGGGATTATGATTTTTCTTAAATTTCAGATTAATATGAGGGTACAAATGATTAGGTTATATTGTTTGCATTTCTTTTTTTTGCTCATTTCTTAATAGTTTCGAAATGTACCATTGCATCATGCACATTAGGTGAGGTGACCCTGAATATCCTCCCTCCTCCCATTCTCCCCCTCCCCTCCCATCTCTCTCCTCTTCCCTTCTACTTTCTGGACTATAGTTATATTTTGCCCTTCCTATGACTGTGTTGGTGATTATATATTGATTTCATAGTAGTATTGAGTACATTGGATACTTTTTTCCCCATTCTTGAGGTACTTTACTAAGAAGAATATGTTCCAGCTCCATCCAGGTAAACATAAAAGATGTGAAGTCTCCATCCTTTTTAATGGCTGCATAGCATTCTATGGTATACATATACCACAATTTGTTAATCCATTCATGGGTCATGGGCACTTCGGCTGTTTCCATGTCTTTACAAGCCAACTTTAAAAAGTTTATTCTGGTTATACCTGAAGGGAAAAATAATAGTGACAAACTTTACCAGGCATTATAACAACTAAAAAGCTGAGCCAGGCTTGGAGCTTGTAGCACAGTGGTGGTTATGGCGCCAGCCATTGAGCCGGGCCCAGGCCAGCTAAACAACAAAGCAGCGGCAACAAAAAATAGTCCGGCTGGCTCCGTGCCTGTATGTAGCTCAGCAGCTAGGACTCCAGCCACACACACCAGAGTTGGTGGGTTCGAATCCAGCCTGGGCCTACCAAGCAATGACAACTACAACCAAAAAACAGCTAGGCATTGTGACACAGCTACTTGGGAGGCTAAGGCAAGAGAATCACTTAAGCCCAAGAGTTTGAGGTTGTTGTGAGCTGTGACACAATGGCACTCTACCCAAGGGCAATAGCTTGAGACTCTGTCTCAAAAAAAAAAAAAAAGAAAAGGAAAAAAAAGGAAAAGCCAGGCTTTGTGATGGGCACCTGTAGTCCAGCTACTTGGGAGGCTGAGGCAAGAGAATGGCTTAAGCCCAAGAGTCTGAGGGTGCTGTGAGCTGTGATGCTACAGTGCTCTACCGAAGTGAAACTCTGTCAAAAAAAAACCCCAAAACTGAGCCAACTGTCAAGTCTAAGTCATAAATAATTTCTGTAGGAGTATTTACTTTGTGTTTCAGCTTCTCTTTTAGTTATGACATCTTAAAGATATTACACTTCATAATGGTATTTATCTTTTCTGTTCTTTAAACATTCTTAGGAAAGATGTTCTCTTGACAGATATTCACTAGCATTTCAGGGATTCATGTATTGCTAGAGGAATTTAAATATATCAAAATAGCATTTTAAAAATGAACTTATAAAAACTATTTCATAGGAGAAATCTTTGCAACTTGGGGGTAGGCAATAGTTTCCTTCTCAGAATACAAAAAAATCATAAAAGAAGAAAATTGATAAATTAGATTTTCTCAAATTAGAGGCTGCTGTTCTTCAAAAGACCCTGTCAAGAAAATTAAATGGCAAGCCACACCTCAGAGAAAATATTTTGACAAAGGATTTATATCCAGAATTTATTTTAAAACATAACAACAACAAAAAAAATCCCCCTAATAACTTAGTAAGAAGACAGACAGCCATTTAAAATGTGGATGGCTTGGCGCCTGTGGCTCAATGGGCTAAGGTTCGAATCCAGCCCGGGCCCACCAAACAACAATGACAGTAACAACCAAAAAATGACTGGGCGTTGTGGTGGGTGCCTGTAGTCCCAGCTACTTGGGAGGCGGAGGCAAGAGACTCGCTTGAGCCCAGGAGTTGGAAGTTGTTATGAGCTGTGATGCCAGGGCACTCTATCCAGGGTGACAGCTTGAGGCTCTGCCTCAAAATAAATACATACATACATACATACATACATACAATATGGAGAGAAGACTTAAATAGATATTTCACAAAAGATGAAATCTGAATGGCCAAAAAGCACATGAAAAGATCTATTCAACATCATTAGTATCAGGGAAATGCAGTTTAAAACCATTTCTGGTCTGGGTGTGGTGGCTCACAGCTCTACTACTAGCACTTTTGGAGGCAGAGGCAGTAGGATTGCTTGAGGTCAGGAGTCCAAGAGCATCCCAAGCAACATAGTGAGACCCCATCTGTACAAAAATTAGAAAAATTATCTACTCAGGAGGTTGAGGCAGTTTGAGATTACAGTGAGCTGTGATGATGCCCCTCTGTTCTAGTCCTAGCAGCAGAGTAAGACTTTGTCTAGGGGACACACACACAACAAAATAAAAAAAAATTTTGTCACTATAGTTTCTAGAACATAATCTGCCATGATATAAATCAAATCATTGATTTCCAGTATGATGGGGGGTGATTGCATAGGGTCACCAGAACAAGGGAATGTGGAAATTATATCTTAATTAGGATAGAGATTACACGTCACGTTCACTAGAATAACTAAAATTAAAAGCACTGTCAGTACCAAGTTGTGGAGCAACTGAAACATTGCTAGTAAGAGTATAAAATGGTATAACCACTTTGGAAAACATTTTGACAGTTTCTTATAAATTAATCATCCACCTTTAATTCCACAATTTTACTCTCAATTACCCAAAATATTTCAAAGCATATGGCCAGAAAAGGCGTGTATAAAAATGTTTGTAACAACTTTATTTTTAATACACCAAACTGGAAACAAGTCAAATGACAACACTGGGAGAATGGATTGTGGATTACAGTGGAATACTCACCATTTAAAACAAATGAACTACTATATACACACCAGTATGGAAAAAAATCTCACAGGCATTAAGCTTGGTGAAGAAAGCTAGATATAAGAGTACATAACATGATTCAATTTATGTGAAATTCCTTTTTTTTTTGAGACAGAGTCTCACTTGGTCAACTTCAAAGCTATGAGCTTGGCATCATAGCTCACAGCAACCTCCAACTCTTGGTCTCGAGCGATTTTCTTGTCTCAGCCTCCCAAATAGCTGGGAATCCAGGTGCCTGCCACAATGGCTGTTTATTTTTAGAGATGGCAGTCTTTCTCTGGCTCAGGCTGGCCTTGAACTTGTGAGGTCTGGCAGTCCACCTGCCTTGACCTCCCAAGTGCTGATATTACAGGCATGAGCCACTGTGCCCGGCGTATGTGAAATTCTTGGACAGATAGATAGTGATAACAGATCACTTGTTGCCTGTGGCAGGTATGGTGGGGTAACTGCAGAGGGTAACTTTCTGGGGAGGTAGCAATTTTCTGTTTTGATTGAGGTAGAGGCTACAACAGATTTATACATTTATCAAAAGTCATCAACCTCTATACTTTAATTGGATTACATTATTTGTAATTATACTTTAGTAAATTTTCTTTTTTTTTTTTCTTTTGCAGCTGCCCCTCACCCCCAGTAAGGTTGATTTTAAAAATAGTTTGTTTTAATTTTTAAAATGTATTTTTTAAGTAACATTTCCATGATACTACTCATTTTAGATATTTATATATTATTTTGATTAATGTAGCTTTACATTTTTCTAAGATAGTGACAGTGTGAATGATAGCTCTCATTTAGGTTCACTTCAGGTAAGCATAATCCTAGGCAATTACTGTATCTTGTGTTACAGAGATTCTGAAAAGTTGTGTTTAGAACTCATCCTGGCAATGTAAGTCTTCTCAAAGTTAGCTCAGTTTGCATAGAGCATACCTGAAACTTATCATTGAGAATAATTTGGAGATTGTGAAAGTTCTCTTCTGTGGCATTTTAATTTGTAATTTCATTGACTTTATTAAAAGTGATGTTGAGTAATAATACTATTGTTATTTTTTTTTTTTTTGTAGAGACAGGGTCTCACTTTATCGCCCTGGGTAGAGTGCCGTGGCGTCACACTGCTCACAGCAACCTCCAGCTCTTAGGCTTAAGCGATTCTCTTGCCTCAGCCTCCCGAGTAGCTGGGACTACAGGCGCCCGCCACAGCGCCCAGCTATTTTTTTGTTTTGCAGTTTGGCCGAGGCCGGGCTTGAACTCGCCACCTTCGGTATATGGGGCCGGCGCCCTACTCGCTGAGCCACAGGAGTCGCCCAATACTATTGTTATTAATAGTGATACCAGTTATTATTAAACTATTTGATACTATTTGAAGTAATGAACTTTTCCTCCTTTTCTTTTTAGCCCATTCTTCAGTGAAGAATTTTACTTTGAGATTCCAAGAACTTTCCAGTATTTGTCTTTCTATGTTTATGATAAGAATGTTTTACAAAGAGACCTTCGCATAGGTATGTACTATCTATAATTATCTTTAATCACAACATTGATATTTATCTTCATTCTTTCTTTAAGTGTAAAGTGTTGAAAATTTCAGAATAATATATACCCTGTATTTCTAATCCATTTCTCTAGACTTTGTATTCATTCATGAATTTGATTTTTAGTTTGTATATTTAGTTTAAATAACACTTTCTTAGGGAGGAGGCCTTTGCTGATCCCCTGATCACTGTGTCATATGTTTCCATACGACCAGTGGTTACCTTTTCATAGTGCTCACTTGTTCCTTGTTTAATATCTAGATTCTTTAGTTAAATGTGATATTTATGAGGACAGAAACTATGTCTCACAGAGTGCATTTAGTAAACGGTTATTTGTTCAGTGATTCAAATAATGTTTTTATACAAAGGTATAAAAATGGGCCCTTTGGAGAACATCTGTTTTTGAGGTTTTTTTAATAGAGGTAATAATGCACTTTAGTTATAGTTTTCTCTCTGTCAATATTGTCTATATTGATGATTAATATGTTTCTTAAAGAATTGTCTAATACTGGGGTGCAATTTGTGGGTATGGACTAGAACAAAGCTCATTTGCCACATATTTGTCACATTCAGGGTTTTTTTAAAATACTAGAGCACAAATCCACTTTTAATTTACTTTTCATCAGTTTAAAGCCTGAGGGGCACAATATCACACAAACTCTGTGTCCAGTGGCCTTAGCAGGAAAGTTACTTTGGAATTTGGCATGAACCATGCCACTGTTTCCTTGGGCCCAAGTTATCTTTCCCCAGATTACCCTGATTTTGTTCGGTTTGCTGCCAGAGTCACTGTGTTGTTCTTTGCTTTGTATACATAAGCACATCTCTCGCCCAAGTAGAATTCAGTTTCATCTCGCGCATAAACACCTTCAATTTTAAGAAGAGCTGTGTGCTCTCTTTGGTTCCGGAGACCCTGCTTATAGCCAGTAAAAATGGCCTTGGACCACAGCTTTCCAGACATACTTGTTTTTTAGAAGTCCTGTTCCCAGCAGACTTCCATAGGCCCCAATATGCACATTCAGGTCTTTGTGCCACTCCCTTGTATTTTAATAATAGGCAGAAGTCTAGTTGACATTATTGTCCTCTTTAGTGTCTTGAGTTTCATCATCTCCATCTCCTTTATGACTTGAAACGTGGTCAAGTCTCCTACAGCTTAGAAAATTAAGCTTTATTTGACTCTATCCTCTTAACTAAATTCTAATCTTTCTCTGCTTTTACTATTGAACTCTTTAACAAATGTTCTATATCCATCTTCTGCTTACTAATTAATTCTTTTTAAATATGTATAACTGGCTTCCACATTTCTCTGAAAAACCTTTTTTGAAGTTTTCTACCATCATTTTAAACCAAATCAAATAACTCTTTTAAATAGTATGTTTTTCTTAATTATAAAACTATTACATGTTCTTAATGACTAGTAGTTAACTCTCTACAGTTAATTTGGTGTATTTCTTCTCATTCTTTATTTTGTGCATTTATGTTACTACATTGTACTATTTATTCATTTTTTCCCCTTTTCACTTATCATCTAATGCTTTTTTCCCCACGTAACTAGTTTTTCCAAAAATATTAGTTATGTGATATCCTTTGTGTAAAATGTATTATTTTAATCACTCCCTTATGGTGAACATTTATGATTCCCAGTTTTTTATATTGTAAATGGCATTGCTATGAACAAATATTATTTTGCATAAATTTTTGCATGTCTCTTTTTCCTTAGGATAAATTCCTAGAAGTGAAAATTCTGGGTCAAAGGGTATGAATATTTTTATGACTTCCCCTATATATTTTTACATTAGCACTCAGAAATATTATACTAACTTAAATTTCTCCCAGGATGGCATAGGCATAACCATTTCACTACACCCTCACCACTCTTGCATGTTATCACTGGGAAAAAAAATTGCCAGTATGACAGGTGAAAAATAATGTTACCTTGCCTTTTTTTTTGATTATGAAGAAATTTAAAGAGTTTTACATGTGTTTATTGAGTTTAACATTTTTCTCCTATGAATTGTTCATACCTTTGCCCATTTATCTTTTGTTTGGAGTTCTAACTTTTTATTCTTAAGCACTCTTATTTGTTACGTATGTTAACTTTTGTCAGCTATGTGCCCTATATTGTTCTCTCTCACAAAAGCCATTTTCTTAGTTTTTAATCCGCATCTGCATCTGTGTCATTTTGACTCTCTTGATTACTATTCAACTTTTTAAAAGTCAAGTAATAGATATTTTAATGGTTTTTTTTGTTGTTGTTTTAGATGTCTTTTTTCTTCTGACTATTCCTTTGCTTTTATACAGACTCTTCTGTTTCTAGCAAAGCTCCATCTTCAATTCAGTTAAACATTTTCCAACACTTCTGTGTGACTTAGAAAGGACGAGACTTAAAATGATAAGACTCAAGTTGTTTCCATGCTATCAGAGAGGCAAACTTGTAGGCTAATACTAATATTAGAATCTGTGGTGGGTGTATGAGCAAAATACTTGAAGTATTGAAGGGAGAATAGATAATTTATTTGGTAGGGGATTAATAGAGACTATCAGAGTAGGAAAAGGAAGAACAGTTTCAAGATATTTAGGGATTGGCAATAGCAGAGGGGGAAAAGTGAATTTTAGGTTTATGGCATATCTGCTGGAGTATTTAAAGACTTAGAAGGAGGGTGATAGAAGGTAAAGGTGGGAATATAGAATATAATTTGGGACCAAGCTGATGTGAATGAAACCATTCCACATTCCAAAAGTTAAGGAATTTGGAATTTATCCCATAGACGCTGGTTTTGAACCTTTTGAAAATAAACATGACTATATATAACTACATATAGGTGTGTGTATTTATGCTTATATACACGTATATTGTATAGTATACTTTATGTAATCTATATACATTGAGTTTGTAGTTTGGATGATACTGTTGTAGGCAACAGGAAGTTGATGATGTAAAATAGGGAGAGATTAACTATTATCAGACGAGGTGAATAGGGAAGTGGCAGTGGAAATACAGATGAGGAAATGTACTTCAGGGGTTTCAAATAGAACTTGGGGACCAAGGGATTAGAAGGAGTGTGAGAAGAGGGAAGAGTTAAAAATGGTCTTGTTGTTTTTGTGGCTGTCATTAATTGAGATAAGGAACACGGTAAGAGCATTCCGTTTTGAGAAGAGGGGTTAGAAGAGGGAGAGGATGGCTTTGATTTCAAACAAGTTAAACATGTACTACTTGGGGGACATCTTAATGGACATTTTGATTGACAGCTGGAAATATAGATCTGAAGCTTGAAAAAGAGAAGAGCTGGAGATGTAGATTTCAGAGTTATTAGCATTAAGTTATACTGGAACTTGTACTGGAATGGATGAAATTACCTGATAAAGATGGTTTTAGAGGGGAGGGGAAGCTTCAGCAAAGATTGATAAGGCATATGTGGAAGATAAGAGATATGTGAAAGATTAATATTACAAAAGGCAAGGAGATCTTTTAACGTCAACAACTACAGAGGTAGAGTAGGATAAGGATTGGATAGAGGACATTGGTAGTTATTAGCAATCCTTGAGAGGGTATATAACTTTGACCATCATATCTTGTCAAGAAAATGTGTAGTAATTTTTATTGTCCTTTTACATATAATATTATGGTCTTCGGATAATAATTCTTAAAAAGGGTTTTATTTCAGGTTTATAATTATGATTCCACATTTACCACTTTTTTTATTTTTAAAGTAAAAGTCAATTTTAAATGATTTTTAGTAAAACTCAGTTCTTTATAGAGTGGTAGCAGAAAGCTATAATTGTTAGCATGAGAACTTTTTTTTTCTTAAATAAGTTTATTCCTTTTATAAATTATAAAAAGGATAAATTATTTCCTTTTAGTAGGAATTATTTTTACTTTTACATATAGAATTATTAAAATATACACAGTATGTATGCTTTAAGGTTGGAAAATGGCCTGATGTTTTTAGTTACTCATAAATTTTTAACATTTTTGTAGTTTAACAAATATTTTCTTTTGTCATTAACAAAAGTTTTTTTTATTGTGAGCTATTGTAAATTGAGTTCCCTCAATTATTTTATAATTCTGAGTTACGCAATTGTAGATTAAACAATGACATAGCATTTTCCAGAAATCTAATTTGAACTAGAGTTGAGAGAACCATCTTTTAAACTTAAGATCTGAGAATGTGCATTAGTCGAGGATAGCTTCAAGAGCTTGGGGGTGTTAAATTTTTTATTATATAAGTAATAAATGTTTTTTTTTCTGTAAAACATTTTTTAATTATGGCATTATAGATAATACTGAATTACTTTTGACCACTACCCTTTCCCAGTCCTCTTCCCAGAGGTAATAAGTGTTATCAGTTGGGGCATAATGATTTATATTAGTCATTTTATATGCAGGAATAATTAGTGCAAAAACTGGGTTATGGATTAATTAAAAACTTGAGAACTAGGATCCATGCTACAAAAAATAGGTAATTATAAATTTAAGATATCTTTTACGTGCTATTTATTTTCATTTCATTTCTTTTTTTTTTTTTAAAGACAGAGTCTCAAGCTGTTGCCCTGGGTAGAGTGCTGTGTTGTCACAACTCACAGCAACTTCAGACTCTTGGGCTTAAGCAATACTCTTACCTTAGCCTCCCAAGTAACTCCCAAGGCTCCCAAGGCACCCACCACAACACCCGGCTATTTTCTTGTTGTATTTGTCACTGTTGTTTGGCAGTATCGGTCTGGGTTCAAACCCGCCAGCCCCAGTGTGTGTGGCTGGCGCCCTAGCCGCTGAGCTATAGGCGCTGAGCCACTCTTTATTTTCTTAATGTATATATAGTGTCTTAAAAAGAATGAAATAGAAGAGAAAGCACATATTTCCATTTCCAATGAGTATTCTAATAATATTGAAATTAAAACATAAATACTTTACCTCTTTATGTGTATTTTCTAATTAAATATAATTAAATGTTAGAACTGTAATTATATTTAATTCTAGTTAAGGGAATCTAGAGCTCAAACAAGTAATTCATGACTGCCTTAGTAAATTTTGGTGCTTTTTTTTCTTTCCCCTTGGTTCAGAACTATGTAGAGATAGCATTTTATTAGCATGTTTGAGACCTGAATTCCAATCATGACTCTATCATTAACTATCTGTGTGACCTTTATCAAGTCACATCCTAGATTTGTTCATCTATAAAATAAGGCAGGGTTTAAAATAGCTAAGGTCTTTTCCAACTGTTTAAATTACAGTTTCTACTGGCCTTAAGCTCTTTAGTCAAATCTATGATTACCCTTTTATGTCTGTTTGCATAGGGACTATATCAGTTATCTATTGCTACGTAACAAATGACTCCAATATTTAGTGGCTTAACACAGCAACCATGTATTTGCTTTTGATCCTATGGTTGTCAGTTGGAGCTGAGCTTAGCCAAGGTGGTTCTTATGCTAGTCTCATCTGGGGTCACTAATGCGCATTTATCTGAGAGAATGGCAGGGGCTGGATGGTCTGACTCAGATAGTGTCTGATGGTTGGTGCTGGTTATTAGCTGGATCTCCCTCTAATGTGGTCTCATGGTTGATTCCAAGAGATCAAGCCCTACTGCACAGGTGTACCTCATTTGCTGATGTACCATTGGTAAAAGCAAGTCATCTGGCCAACACCAGAGTCGGACTGGAGGGGACCAGACAATGGCATAGATTCCAGGAAGCATGTTTTATTGAAGGCTATTGATATACCAGTTCACCACAGAGATAAAAATATGTCCACCTGAACCCTGTACACTAAGGATTCTAAGTGTCAGTTGGCTCTGAATTGCTCCTGTTGACTTACTGTCAGAATTCAGTCCTTTTGTTTTACATCATTTTATATAGGCATTTGTATTTGTCACTATTCTTATCTATTCTTCCAGCCATTTCTACTAGTGCCTAAGTAGGGACCAGGACTATCGGGTTTTTTTTTTTTTGACAGAGCCTCAAGCTGTCACCTGGATAGAGTGCTGGGGCATCACAGCTCACAGCAACCTCCAATTCCTGGGCTCAAGTGAGTCTCTTGCCTCCGCCTCCCAAGTAGCTGGGACTACAGGCGCCCACCACAACGCCCGGCCATTTTTTTTTGGTTGCAGCCATCATTGTTGTTTGGCGGGCCCAGGCTGTATTCGACCCTGCCAGCTTAGGTGTATGTGGCTGGCGCCTTAGCCGTTGAGCCACAGGCATTGAGCCACAGGCGCCGAGCCAGACTATCGGGATTTTGTTAGCTGGTAAACTATCAGGTTGAAATTTCTGAGAATATAGTCTATCTAAAAATAGGGCCCATGAATAATGCAGTATTTACTGATAGAATAAAATACTGCTTAAAAATGGTACTGGAAAGCTAGGAATACTTTTTAAACTTAGAGACCAACAAAGGTGGTTTCTTTGCCCATAGTTCCTTCATTTCTTTTTGTATTTCCTTTCCTCATCTGATTTTAAGGAACTAATAGAGCATCTAATAGAGCAACTAATAGAGCATTGTTTGTGTGTGTTTGGTTTTAAGCTCTTGTCTGTCTATGAGTTTGTCAGACCCATGGGGAAATGAAACAGCGCCTTAAGATGACTGTTTGATATCTTTTTTTTTGAGGTTGGTGATTTCATGGCTATTGAAATAATTAACTTTGTTTAAAATAGTAAACACAAAACTAAAACAATCTTTGGCAACATTAGAGGCACCTAGTAGGTTTTGAAGATTATTAGAATTGAAAGTCATTTCTAATGCAGAAGATACAAATCAGATGTAGAGTTTTAAGTAATTCGCCCAAGATCACACAACTAATAAGTAATAAAATTGACACTAGGTTGTGAGATTAGTGTTTGTGTTGGAAGGAAGATGAACAGGCATACTTTGGTTTTGAAATCTGGCTTCAGCACTTGTTGGGGGCCAGGTTTTAGAACCTCAGCTTTTCTCACCTATAAGACAGTGATTGTACCCTCTATCTCCAAGATTGTTATGAAGATTAAATAAGAAAATTTGTAAAATGTCTTCTACCTTTTCAATTCTGCCTTTTCTTTCAAATCTGTGTTCTTCCCACTGTATTAGGCTGCCTACCTTTATAGTGAATGCCTGTCAACTTAATGATAACTCAAAATAGTAAGTAAGAATCATGAGGGTTTTTTTTGTTTGTTTGTTTGTTTTTGTGGTTTTTGGCCTGTGCTAGGTTTGAACCTACCACCTCTGGCATATGGGGCCAGCGCCCTACTCTTTTGAGCCACAGGCGCCGCCCTCATGAGGGTTTTGTTTGTTTGTTTGTTTGTTTTGAGACAGAGCCTCAAGCTGTCACCTGGATAGAGTGTCGTGGCATCACAACTCACAGCAGCCTCCAATTCCTGGGCTCAAGCGAGTGTCTTGCCTCCGCCTCCCAAGTAGCTGG
>CAUYON010043879.1:0-13429 GCA_963573935.1 Arctocebus calabarensis
AGGCACCTGCAGTCCCAGATACCTGGGAGGCTGAAGCAAGAGAATTGCTTAAGGCCAAGAGTTTGAGGTTGCTCTGAGCTGTGTTTTTTTTTTTTTTTTTTTTTGAGACAGAGCCTCAAGCTATCACCCTGGATAAAGTGCAATGGCATCACAGCTCACAGCAACCTCCAATTCCTGGGCTCAAGCGAGTCTCCTGCCTCCACCTCCCAAGTAGTTGGGACTACAGGCGCCCGCCACAACTTCCGGCCCTTTTTTGGTTGCAGCCGTCGTTGTTGTTTAGCGGATCCGGGCTGGATTCGAACCTGCCAGCTCAGGTGTACATGGCTGGCGCCTTAGCCCGTTGAGCCACAGACACCGAGCCAATGCTCTGAGTTTTAAAAACAAAATCCTATGCCTTTTGTTCTTACATTAGAGTAAGGGTCATTAGAGTCAAAAGAGAGAAAATGCAGGAGATGGAAAGTGGAGGACAAACCAGCTAAAATGGTGCATGCCTATATAGTCCCAGTTACTTGGGAGGTCAAAGTAGAAGAACTGCTTACAGGAGTTTGAGGCTAGTTAGCTGGGCAAAACCTAATCTCAACAACAAAAAAGAAAAGAAAGTAAAGGACAAAAAGGAGAAGCCTGGAGGAAGGCACTAAAAGTATAGAGTGGTTCAAAGAAGGCAGAGGAAAGGGAAAAAAAGACTGCGAGGCACTCCATAGTGAATGTTTATTTGAGATAGGTTGTTCTTGTCATATTTAGCATTCTATTAGGCAGTGAATATCAAAGAAAATTTCATCTACTTAAAAATATCAAAAAAAATCTCTGCAATTTAAATTAGTAATCTTTAGCTAATCTTGCTTTTATTATTTAATAGATTTTAAAAGTTAAAAATTTTTTTTTAGAAATAGGGTCTTGCTCTCACTACAGTGTAGTGGCCCAATCATAGCTTACTGCAACCTTGAACTCCTTGGCTCAAGCCAGCCTGCCTCAGTCTCCCAAGTAACTAATACTAATTAAAAATGTTTCTGTTATTTGTAGGGGGGGGGTCTCATTCTATCTTACTCAGAATGGTCTTGAACTCGTGGCCTCAAGCAATCCTCTTACCAAAGTGCTGGGATTACAGGCAAGAGCTGCCATGTTCAGCCTACACTTTTATAAAAGAGTAATTGTAGGTCTACAAAAAAATTGCCCAGGGAATTCTCAGAGTTACCAGGCTTCTGATTCTTATCCCCTGCAGTTTCTCTTATTACTAATACCTCCCATTAGAGCATCCTATAAACTGAATTGTGTCATTTCCCCCAAATTAATATATTGAAGCCATAACCCATGGAGATGGGGGGGAGGTCCCTTGGGAGATAGTTTATTTTATAATTTTTATTTATTTGTTTGCTTATTTATTTACTCATTTATTTATTTTTTGAGATAGAGTCTCAAGCGATCACCCTGAGTAGAGTTCTGTGTTGTCACAGCTCACAGCAACCTCCAACTCTTAGGCTCAAGTGATGTTCTTGCCTCAGTTTTTCTATTTTTAGTAGAGACAGGGTCTCGCTTTTTGTTCAGGCTGGTCTCAAACTCGTGAGCTCAAACAATCCACCTGTCTTGGCCTCCCAGAGTGCTAGGAGTATAGGCATGAGCCACCGTGCCTGGCCAATTTTTATTTATTTATTTGTTTTTTAAGAGAGAGTCTTACTTTGTTGCCCTTGGTAGAGTGCCGTGGTGTCACAGCTCACAGCAACCTCAAACTCTTGGGCTCAAGTGATTCTCTTGCCTTAACCTCTCGAGTAGCTGGGATGACAGGTGCCTGCCACAGCACCTGCCACAACGTCTGGCTATTTTTAAAGATGGGGGTCTTACTCTTGCTCAGGCTGGTCTTGAACCCATGAGTTCAGGCAATCCACCCATATCGGCTTCCCAGAGTGCTAGGATTACAGGTGTGAGCCACTGTGCCTGGCCTGGAGATAGTTTAGAAAAGGTCATGAAAGTGGGGCCCTCGTTATGAGATAAGAAAAGACACCAGACCCTTTCACCCTTCCTATCTTTTTTCTTTCTCCCTCCCCCATCTCTCCCTGTTCCCCAGTATGTGAGGACAAAGCAAAAAGGCATGCTATCTGCAAGCCAGGAAGAGAGGCCTCACCAGAACTTTACCGTGCTGTCATCTTAATCTTGGAATTTTAGCTTCCATTATTGTGAGAAGATAAATTTCTGTTGTTTTAAGCCATATAGTCTGTGGCATTTTGTTATAGCAGCCGAAGCTAACCTACGCTACAATTGAGGAACCAATTTTAATACCCTATTCTTCTTCTTCTTTTTTTTTTTTTGCAGTTTTCGGCCGGGGCTGGGTTTGAACCCTCCACCTCCGGCATATGGGGCAGGTGCCCTACTCCTTTGAGCCACAGACACTGCCTACCCTATTATTCTTAAACTCATAGTTTACATTAGGATTCATTGTGTTTTATAGTTCTGTGGGTTTTGACAGATGCAGAATGTCATGTATACACCATTACAGTATAAAACAGAATAACTGCATTATCTGAAAAGTGTCCTGTGCTCCTCTTATTCATTATCCCACCCCCTTGGCAATCACTGATCTTTATGCTGTGTCTATAGTTTTTTGTTACCCGATAATATAATAATAATAATAATAATAATAATAATAATAAAAAAACAACAACAGTGATTTTAAAAAATTCAAATATGGCACTATCTCTAAAAATGTGAGTTGAGCCAAAAAGGTTTTAATGAGTGTGATTTAAACATGCTCTGTAAGTGCTAGTTTTATCTGGCATAAAAAGCAAGATAGCCTTGAGCAACATTTTTTCCTGTATAACTACTGGAACAGAACTATGAGATACTCCGTATATTCTATATATGGCCTAATCTTTGAAAATGAAAATACGGACTGAGGTCTCTGAACTTGGTGTAATTCCTCTATTTAGCTGGATAGGAAGAAACTATGAACAAATTCCTATGCACACTGCACATATCTTATTTTGAAGTAAAAATACAAAATGTAGGTGGCACCTGTGGCTCAAAGGAGTAGGGTGCCAGCCCCATATACTGGAGGTGGTGTGTTCAAACCCAGCCCCGGCCAAAAACTGCAAAAAAAAAAAGAAAAAAAACGGGAACAAATACAAAATTTAAAATGAAAAATAAAAAGGTGCCCCCATCTGCAAAAAAAAAGAAAAAAAGACCGCCTAACTTCAGAAAAAAAAAGGCCCTACTAACTGCAAAATTAAAAAAAAAAAAAATAGACCTCCTAACTTCAAAAAAAAAAAAAATCCTAACTTGTTCTTACCTTGGTCCTTGGGCAGCAGCAGGCTCTGCACAGGCAAACTGGTGATTCCTCTGATCAAGAGTCTCAGTCTCGGGCGGTGCCTTTGGCTCAGTGAGTAGGGCACCGGCCCCATATACCGAGGGTGGCAGGTTCAAACCCAGCCCTGGCCAAATTGCATCAAAAAATAGCAGGACGGCTTGGAGCCTGTGGCTCAATGGGCTAAGGCACAAGCCACGTACACCTGAGCTGGCAGGTTCAAATCTAGCCCGAGCTCGCTAAACAACAATGATGGCTGCAACCAAAAAATGGCCTGGGGTTGTGGCGGGCGCCTATAATCCCAGCTACTTGGGAGGCGGAGGCAGGAGACTAGCTTGAGCCCAGGAATTGGAGGTTGCTGTGAGCTGTGATGGCACAGCACGCTATCCAGGATGACAGCTTGAGGCTCTGTCTATAAATAAATAAATATGAAATAAAAAATAGCCAGGTGTTGTGGTGGGCGCCTGTAATCCCAGTTAAGGGAATCGCTTAAGCCCAGAAGCTGGAGGTTGCTGTGAGCTGTGATGCCATCGCACTCTACCAAGGGCGATAAAGTGAGACTCTGTCTCTACAAAAAAAAACACCTGCTACAGATAAAAACAACAACAAAAAAAGAGTCTGAGTCTCACCCAAGACTGAGAGGAGGAGTTGAGAGACAGAGAGAAGGAAGGGAGTCCGAGAGTGTGGTGCACATTCCACACATGTGCACTGCGACCCTGGGACAAGTTGGCTGCTAAGCAGGATGGCAAAAACACCTGGTGGGGAGAAACAGAGAGAAGGAGGGGAGTCTAAGAGTCGGGCTGCCTTAAAGCTCTGAATATTAGATATATTCCTCCCAATGAATCAAAATGTACCTAAGTATATGGCTGTAAGTGGAAAAATAGTGGACAGAAATTAGGTATTGGCAGTTTTATTGTTATTATTTGTAGTTTAAATTTTCAGTCAAATGTGGAGGTATAAAGCATTAAAGCAAGTCAAAACATTTCAGTGAACAACTTTCAGCAGTTTAATATAATAATAATTATAAATAAACTTGTTAATCTTTTCTGGATGATGCTACTGTTTGAATTTTTTTTGGGAGACAGAGTCTTACTAGGTTGCCCTTGGTACAGTGCCATGGCATCACAGCTTACAGAAACCTCAAACTCTTGGGCTTAAGTGATTCTCTTGGGTCAGCCTCCCAAGTAGCTAGGACTACAGGCGCCTACCATAATACCGTGTCATTTTTCTGGTTGCAGCTGTCATTCATTGTTGTTTAGCAGGCCCGGGGTGAGTTTGAACCCACCAGCCTGCGTGTATATAGCTGGCACTCTAACCACTGAATCAAGCATAGCATTTGGATTTTTAAAAGGTAAATTTCTTGACAAGGAGGGGTAGCTCATGCTTATAATCCTAGCACGCTGGGAGGCCAAGGCTAGAGGATCCCTTGAGCTCAGGAGTTCAAGACTAGCCTGAACAAGAGTAAGACTCTGTCTCTAAAAAATATAAAAAACTAGCTGGGCATTGTAGTGGATGCCGGGTGTCTTAGCTACTTGGGAGGCTGAGACAGGAAGATTGCTTGAAGCCAGGAGTTTGAAGCTGCTGTGAGGTAGATAGCACAGCATTATCTCCAATAAATACATAAATAAATAAAAACTTTAAGAAGTTAAATTTCTTATTGATGGTGTTTGTAGCATTTGTATCTTACAGTAGTAGATTCAGTCCATTCACTATACTTTTCTAACTGAGCTGTCCTACATGTGAGTACGTTTTTAATGTGCCTGATTTTTGTGCTATTCCTGTAAGTTTGCTATTAAACTATAAAATAAAAATTAAGTGGTTATACTGGATGACTTTTAAGCTCCTTTATTTACTTCCAAACTTCTGTGAATCTTCTAACGTTTTTTGAAGGCTCAGAATTCTTTGCTTTTATTTTCAAATTTATAAAATAAGAGGCAACACAACTTCTACATGAAGTATTAATTAATTCAAAATCTGAGATATTAATTAAATCATATAATGGGGAAGATGAAAAAGTGTCAAAATGGATTTTTAAACATGTTTAAAACCATACTAATCGTTAAATATTTTAAATTAAAAGCTTTCCAAGGATATTTTACATGGGTTACAAATACGAGATCCCTGAAAAGCTGCCAGGAAAAATATTTTAGTATTTGTATTCATGTCTGTGTGCGCAATAAAAGCAGCCTTTAACTAGAAAACTCCAAATTTTTGCTTTTTGTTTCTTTAAAAAAGCCTTTTTATGTTGGTATATGCTATATATTAATATATGCTATACCTGAATTATCTTGTTCCCCTAGCTCTAATAAACCTTTTTCCTTCCTATTAGTGGTCTCAGTTAAATACTCAGCGAAATGTAAACACTGCTCTGTATGCTTGTGTGCAAATGGCTGAGCTTGTACAAGCAAGTACTTCCTGAATGCAGAACAGACAAGGAACCACTGTCTGCCTCATTGGAGCCTTGGATGCTTCTGTTTACAAATCCTGGAGCCAGGCAGGGGCCACTACTGGAGGCCTGCTGTCTGCTTCCTTGCTACACTCAGCCTTTGTCTGGGTCTGAGTCAAAGAAAGAACAACATTGTTACATGTGCAGCAGGCAGCAGCAAAGGGAAGCTTAAATATAACTCAGTAGTGCTTATGTCATCTCCTTAATCTTTACTGCTATGTACAGAAAGGTATATTGGGGATCAGTTGTTTTGTTTTGCTTTTGTAAAGAAATGTGCTTTTCATACCAGCACAGAAAAATACTTAAAGTTAAGACAATTAATGTGATCAGGGTTAAATGAATTCCTCAGCAAAAGAATTTCAAATTGTTAAATTACTGTTTATATAACTATGATACATTGTGTGGCTCAATGTTTTGAAAAAATATTTTTATTATAAATATATAATGCTGATTTTATTTAATATGAGAGAAACTTTTGCTGGTATTTTATCATTCTTCAACACAAATACTTCTTTTCCCTAATCCCTTTATTTGTACACTTCCTTTTTTTTTTATATTCTCTTCTTTTTCCCCTGTACAAATTTCTATCTGCAACCAGTCTCAGAGGTACCCCCATGTCCTGCACTGGAGAAATTCTGGCATATGCAGGAAGTTCTAGTTTTAGTCCAACTCTACCTTGGTTTTAAAACAAAATAAAACAAAATCAGACAAACAAGAACTATATGAAACACTTGTAGCAAAATATATTATACTAGAGTAAGAAATATTTCTGATTCATACCACTGTGGGTAAATTTCAGATGTCATTCTTACATAAATACAACAGTTTTTATTTTAAAAGGAGTGAGCAATTTATAATATACGACAAAAAAGAGGTGTACTAAATATATAGGTGTGCTCTATCTCTCTCTAGAAAGATACACTGCCTTTTTGGATATGCATATATACACACATACACATATATGCATATAAAAGCATATATTTTTTAAGATTAGAAGGTAACTTTTTGCTTCCTAAAATTCTCCATTCCATAAAAATAGAAATATAACCAAGCCTTCTTGCTAAGGCTTCATGGTAAATAGAGTGACCTCCTGCATATTGACTTTTCATTTGACCTGATCAGGCCCATGAGAAGTTGGCAAATACAAAGCAAGGAGAATTCTAAATTATTCTTAGGTAGTTGGCACTCCGTGTGATTAGGTAAACCAATGAGAAATTTGTTCTAGGTTGATGCTGGCCAAGACAGAGAAGATCTGAACTGATGCTGTAGCCTGACATTCTGCCCAATGTAGATCAGCCAAACTTTAACTGATATATATAAAACAGACCTGATTGTGAGAATAAATGCTTGCTGTTAAAGTCACTGAACTTAGGGGTGGCTTGTCAATGAAGCATTATTACCAATACCTAACAAATACTTGAGTATACCTACTACTCCCCATGTTAGCATCTTATACAGACATATGCAAATATACACAACTTTCAATTTTCTAAAAATCAGACAATGAGGAACAGATTAGAAGAAAATGTTTTTTGTTCTTTCTTTTTTTTTTTTTTTTTGCAGTTTTTGGCCAGGGCCGGGTTTGAACCTGCCACCCTCAGTATATGGGGCTGGAGTCCTACTCCTTGAGCCACAGGCGCCACCCTCTTTTTTTTATTTTTTGAGACAGAGTCTCACTATGTTGCCCTCGGTAGAGTGCTGTCACAGCAACCTCAAACTCTTGAGCTTAAGCAATTCTCTTGCCTCAGCCTCCCAAGTAGCTGAGATTATAGGCAGCCGCCACAATGCCTGGCTATTATTTTGGTGCAGTTGTCATTGCTGTTTAGCAGGCCCAGGCAGAGTTCAAACCCACCAGCCCTGGTGTACATGGCAGGCACTCTAACCACTGAGCCACGGGTGCTGAGCTTAGAAGAAATTTTTAGTTCTCTCCAGGTTTTTCTCACAATTATAGACATATTAACATCCAAACAAACGAGTCCACAAGTAATACCAATAACTCTGCTTTTAGCTACAGAATGAATTTTTAACATTAGACAAATAAATAATGTTTATTTAAAACATAGCACTTCAGTTATTTTGTGAGATATGATATAACAAAGATCAACATTTGTTTACCTTTTGTGAGGTATATAAAAAGTTAAACGACAATTTTAAACCTCACTCTGTCTTAAGCATCATTTTCTTAGTTCTATTATATTCTAATTTTCTCTCTGGTGGCCAGGGGCTGTGTCTCACACCTGTAATCCTAGCACTCAAGGCGGGAAGGGGGGTGGACTGCCTAAGGTCACAGGTTCATGATTAGCCTAAGTCAGACCAAGACCTCATCTCTAAAAATAGCTGGGCATTGGCTCGGCGCCTGTGGCTCAACGGGCTAAGGCGCCAGCCACATACATCTGAGCTGGCGGGTTCAAATCCAGCCCCAGGCCCGCCAAACAACAATGACGGCTGCAACCAAAAAATGGCTGGGCGTTGTGGCAGGCGCCTGTAGTCCCAGCTACTTGGGAGGCAGAGGCAAGAGACTCGCTTGAGCCCAGGAATTGGAGGTTGCTGTGAGCTGTGATGCAACAGCACTCTACCCAGGGTGACAGCTTGAGGCTCTGTCTCAAAAAAATAAAAATAAAAATAAAAATAAATAAATAAAATGCACCCCAAAACCAGCAGTAGAAAGTGCTGTCTAGTGTTTCTAAACAAGAAGGTTGTGATGTACCTTATGAGAAAATACATGTGTTAGATAAGCTTCGTTGCATGCATTATGGTGCTGTTAATTGTAAGTTCAATGCTAATTAATCAAGAATATGTATTAAATAAAATGTCTTTAAACAGAAATGCACATAAAATAAGATTATATATTGATTGCTTGATGAAAATAATGTGACTAGAGGCTCTAAGGAACTTAATCTTATATTTCTTCTAAGAACAATGAGTACAGTATGAACTAATTCAGTGTTCACAGCAACTTTCTGAAACAACTACCACCAATAACAAGAATCAACTGTATATATGACTGCATTTAAACAATGAAGCAAATAATATCTTGGTTTGGTTTAATATCAAGGAAGGAATTTAACCACAGAGTTCTCATGTGTAAGAGGGTAAATAATTCCTTTTTATTCTTCTTAGTTTAAAGAGTTCAGAGTTTCTAAGTAGTTTGTTTTTGGGGACATATCTAATTTATCAGAAAGCTGTGTTTTTCTCTACCTGCACCCTTCTCAGCTGTCTCTGCTATAGCTTCTCTGGAATGGTAGGCAAAGATTTACAGGCTTCCATGGAATAGTGAAAGCAAAGTGATATCAACCTCATAGGATGTAGTGAAAAATAACACATGTTGAAATCCACAGTCTTGTCACAGACTACATTTGTTACCTTCCTCTTTCTTATTGCCCCCAAACCAAACAAAGCAAAACTTTGAGCTGCAGCAGATCACAAGAGTGAGACCCACTAAGTAAATCATGAAGGACAGTGTGAGCAGGCATCCTCGGCACCCAGGCTCTGCTGGTGTCACTCCATTTGACTTTCGCTTCTTTTGTGTGTGGAGCTGTGCTGCCAGCAGCAAGCATGCTGACTGAAAACTGTCACAACCGCGATCATTACAATCCGGGAGTTGAGTTTGACTGGAACATATGTCTTCAATTTTAATAGCTCAGCTTCCCAGATGCCCTAAAGGAGAATATTGCCTGAGAAGGAGCTTTTCATGTAAGAATAATTTGTGTTAAGTAGCTCAGTGATCTGTTTGTTAGGTTAGAGCTGACAGTTTGTTTATATTTCTAAAGGGGTATGATGAATGGGGGAAAAGTTGATGCTAATTAGCCTAAATTGTTCCTAAGAATGTAGGGGGCTTTGCCAGTTTCATTGTTTCTGTTTCTTTGCACATTTTAAATAATTGAATGGAGCTTAGACCATTCATCATAATTTTAGGCAAGATGGAAATAAATGAATTTAGCACGGGTCTGCGTGTGTGATGGAAGATGTCACGGTAAAGGGCAATTAAATAAGACATCAGCTTGGCTAATGCGGACTATACTAATCCATTTGCATAAAAATATCAAACATGAATATTTTCATTTACTCTATTAATAATCTCTGTCATCATAGGCAGATACAGCCTTTCTTTTTGAAAACCCACTTACTTCTACTAAAGAAGTGTTACTATGGTATAAAATTTGAGCCCTTGGCTTCTAGACAAGAGATCTGTGGCCATACTCTGTAAGAAAGTCTCCTCCCTTTCCCCTGATGTCATCAAGTGTCACGAAGAAATCTGTTGGACGATGAGCTCAGTGCCAGGCCAGATAGATGATGAAAAAGGCAGCAGAGAAACAGTTTCCAAAATTGCGATGCACATAATAGTGTAAATTCTACAGTAAGAATTAATGTACCAATGGAACATATTCAGATCTTTCTTAAGCATTCTCTTTTATTTCTCACATATGCTGAGTTACATAGTGATATGATCCTAAACCCAGAATTTAACTTCCTATCTGAATCAATTCATCACTTCCTCTAGGTAGTAAGGTTAACAGGACTGGATTATTTCATGAGAGTGTAGAAAAATATGTATTATTATTAACACACTTACTTTGAGAGTTAAAATAGGAAAAATGAACCTAAATTTAGAAAGCGTATGATTTTTTTTCAACTTTTTAATCCTCATTGAAGGCCATTCTTTTTTAATTTATGCACATAAAATACCACAGGAAGAGATGGTATAAATTTGTGGACTGTGGAGAATGAGTGAACATTTTTGAATCAGGATCTTTAAAAGGGGTGAAATTTGAGTATGATTAAGTTAGGAAAAAGCCTCGCTTACGGCGGAAGTCAGAGACTCTGTATACATTATGGGCATGTCATGGCTTTTAAAAAGTTATGTTAGACTTCTACACAAATTGTGAAGGAATCTGTATAACCCCAAACAAAACTCTGTGTGGTTCTGAACTTTTCCTAAGTTGAAAAAGAGAGAGGGAGAGGTCCAGAAATAATGCTGCTTAGTATTCTGATCAGGAGCAAGCCTTACTGTTGGGTGGGCTGGGTGTGTTTGCCTGGCCTGGGTGTTTTCTTGGTCACTAATTTTCTTGGAAGGAAATGATCCTATGGCTTATGCTAGCCACGTTTGTACAGATATGCCCTATAATTGGCATTTATTAAGGAGACCTTCAATTTGATGGATGACTGTCAGAGCCAAGCCTGCTGGCTTTGAAGAGAGTTGACTTTGCTTGAGTTGTGTTACATTAACTCATTAGAACTCTGCACTGCTTCAACCACTCTTTGTTTACTTTCTTATAATTAAGATTTTGAACAATCGAATTTCAGAAACTTGGCAGGGGCCCATTCCCCACTTGAAGACTTAGCCTGACAGAAAAATATGCAATAGATCAGGTATTCATAATAAGAACCTGTGGGTATTAAAACTAAGCTTTTTGTAGTCACCTTAATTAGCTGCCCAATCACCTGCTTTTAAACATTAAATGATTTAATGATTACCTTTGCTTTATATAATTAGCTGCTTTGTTCCTCCACCTCCTTTAAAAGTGAATTCTACAAAAGCAACAGTTGTGGAAATATTTTCAAATCAGGGTATTTAAAATTAGAGTTTATATGTTTTAGTAGCAGCCTAAGCAAATATTTAGAACAATGAAAGGCCACTTAAATCGAAAGAAACATTTTTACGAAAAAAATTATAAGCATTTAATTGTAAATAATAAATGCCAAATGTATTTTTAATTTAATTATATGAAAATCTCCAAAGCTGTGGTGACACATTTAAAGTTAAAAGCGGTATTTCATTTTCTCCTTTGAACCCCCCCTAACCAAAATGCACATGAAAATGCTAAAGATGAGATCTCTTATCCCAATATTCCTTTTCCAGTATGCATTGATGGGAAGAACCATATTTTCCTCTTAGGTCTGATGAACCTTTCATTCACTACATAGAGAGGCAGTGTGTTTGATGTGGGTGTTTCTTGAAATATTTTAAAATCAAGCTTAAACACTTGAGGCGAAAGGATAGCATGGTTGGAGATTGTTTGCACTAAGATTAGAGGCTTACTCATAGTTGTCTCTTTTCTGGCTTGTTAACTGGCTGATAAGGTGATTATCTATAAGGTCTATTCACTAGCGATGGTAGCTCGAAGAGTAGATGACATTGTCCCAATTTCTAGATGAGGAAAAAAGGAAAATAAATAATTAACAAATAAAGCTGGATGCGGTGGCTCACTCGTGTAATCCCAGCACTGTGGGAGGCTGAGAAGGGAGAATTGCTTCTTGCCTGAGTGAGAGTGTTACCGGGACTAGGAAAAACAAAACAAAACAAACAAACAAATAAAAACAACCAGGTGCCCCTGCAAGTGCCTATAATCCCAGCAGCTTCGGGAGGCTGAGGCAGCGGGATGTCCTCAGCCCGAGTCTGAAGTTGCAGTGAGCTGTGACGTCCTTGCACTCTGCTCAGGGCATGGGTTGGGAGTCTGTCTCAACAACAACAATAACAACAAAAGAATTAACAAAAAATGATTGAAGAAGGAAGAATAAACAGCATTTACTTATGAAAATGTAGTTATAATTTGTAGTTATTCCTCTAAGTACCAAGTTCTTAAAGTAATTTTATGGGTAGTGCTACTGCGGAATGGAATGAGGTCCCTTGACTAACTTTCACGAAGGGAAAATGAAAATGAAACTCATTTCGTTTCACATCACAGATAATTCAACTTTTCTTACTCTCTGAAAGGAACTTGAGTTGGCAGAACACTATTCAGATTTCTTTGCCAATGAAGACAACATTTTAAGTTTACTGATGAAATCGATTCATTCACGTTGTATTTAGATGATGGAAAGTACAACTAGTTGGCTCCTTATTCGGTCTATGATGCTCAGATAACATATTCATCTTTACTACCCAATTGAAAAAAATACACAGTTAGAACTTCTTTTATTGTGAAGGAAACTAGCAGTCATCATGAAGGCTGTATAAAAATAGTTTAATGAAGAAATATGTGACTTCTTAAGAAAACTAGTCTAAACCTAGTAGGAAGGCCTTGGATCTTTTTTTTTCTCCCATGTTGTAACAGTATAAGAAAATAATCTTGCATCTATATTAGGTTTCTTTGTAAATTTTCCCTTCACAAAATCATTACTTCAGCTGGGCAAATAAAATATAACTATATGGAAAGCCTGAAGCTAAAATAAAGTTTCTCACTATTTTATATTAAAATACGTGATTGCATCTTTTTATTTTTAATTGGTATATTAGTAATAACTAAAACTTTAATTTTAAATGGCTTTTCCATTTCAACGTAAAAACAATGTCTAGCCCTTTCCGATAGGTTCTATCTAACAAGGACTGTTTTAAGTATTCCACACGGATTAACTCATTGAATTACCACAATCTTTTAACGTGGGTACTATTGTTATCTGCATTTTAAAGGCAATGAAACTGAGGTATAGAGAGGATAAGTAACCTTGGTTAAGGTCATGTAGCCAGTGAGCAGTAGATCATATATTTGAATATAGACATTCTGACTTCAGATTCAAGGCTCTATATAATGCAGCCTTTAGTTTGGTTAAATAGTTAAGAATCTCTACATAGGTTCGGCGCCTGTGGCTCAGTGGACTAAGGCGCCAGTTACGTACACCTGAGCTGGCAGGTTCGAATCCAGCCCGGGCCTGCCAAACAACAATGATGGCTGCAACCAAAAAATGGCTGG
>CAUYON010043880.1:0-11621 GCA_963573935.1 Arctocebus calabarensis
TGTCTTTCCAAAAGGGATGTATTAGTTTGCATTCCCACCAGCATTGTAGAAGTGTTCCCTTTTCTCTGCATCCACGCCTGCTACACTTTTAAAAGGTCAGAAGCAGATAATATGAACAGGCTGGGTGACCCAGAGGAGGAAATATTACTGGCTAATGAGCTAGGAAACGTCTCCACTCTTGGTGATCAAACAAACGCAAACTGTTACAAGGTGCCACTTCTTGTCCTTCTGATTAGAGAGAGGATTTTTTTGTTGTTGTTAAAAATGGTAATCCTCAATGTGGAATTGTGTGTGTTGAAACAGTCAGTTTCCTACATTGCTTGTGGCCTGTTTTGGAAAGTAATTTGATAATGTTTCCCAAGAGCTGCCAAAAGATTCATTCCATTTGATTCCATGATTCTACTTCTAAAAATCTCTCTAGAGGAAATAATCAGAGATGTGGTCAGAATTTTCGTACAAAGATGTTATTACAACATTAAAAGAAAAATAGTGGTAGAAACAAATTAGAAGTAGCTTAAATGTCTAACCATAAGGGATCGATTAAATAAACAACAGCATATCTGCTTGATAGAAAAATGTTCACAGAGTTTGTCCTAATTTACAAGAATGCTTAGGCTAAGTGAAAAAGGATACAAAATTGTATATCCATCAAGACCACAAATGTCTACAAAATTGTGCAGAAAAAAAGGACTTGAGGTACTCATGATAATGAAACTTAGCAAGGGCTGTTACATCACCCCAGGAAAAAGAAAAACCTGAGGGACTTTTCCAGGACAGATGTGGTATTATATTTTGGGGGCTCAGAAAATGTTATGCAGAAACTTTACCAAGCATGACCATGCTGGCCTGAAGGAGCAGCGGCAAGGCCTCGCCAAGTCCCTCCTGTCTCTTGGCCCTTTGTCCCTTCTGAGGCACTGAAGCCAGAAAAGCAACCTGTGAGGTGGAGTCTGAGAAGCTAAGCTGAAGCAGTGGAGCTGACCTAGTCTGCTCAGGGGGTAAAGGCATCTCATAACCCTGACAGGAGTGCAGTCAGTTTAGAACACCAGACCAGAAACCAGCAATCCCAGGGCCTGGCGCGGTGGCCGACACCGGTAATCCCGGGCATTGTGGGAGACCACGGCACGTGGATCACCTGAATTCAGTTTGAGACCAGCCTGAGTAAGAGTGAGACTCCCCACCCCTGTCTCTACTAAAAATAGAATAAACTAGCCAGGCATTGTGGAGGGAGCCTGTAGTCCCAGCGACTGGGGAAGCTGAGGCAGGAGGATCACTTGAACCCTAGAGTTTGAGGTTGCTGTGAGCTAAGAGCCACAGCACTCTACCTCAAAGTGAGACTCTGTCTCAGAAAGAAGAAAAAGAAAGAAATCAAGGTGGTTTGCAGGACTAAACTCCTATTAAATTAGATAATTTGAATTTAGAGCTGTTGTGTCTTTAAATTATCCTCAGCTCTGAGTAAAAAATGGTTATGCAACCTGAATCAGGTGACACACAGCCACAAATTCTACTGCCCCCTCACCCCACTTCCTTGCCACCCCCACCCCCATTGATAATTAAGAAGACTTGGGCAGCACCTGTGGCTCAAAGGAGTAGGGCGCCGGCCCCACATGCCAGAGGTGGCGGGTTCAAGCCCAGCTGGGGCAAAAACTGCACAAAAAAAAGAAGACCTGGTACAGTGGCTCCCACCTGTGATCCTAGTGCTCTGGGAGGCTGAGGTGGAAGATTAATTAAACTCGGGGGTTCAAGACCAGCCTAAGCAAGAGCTGGAAGCTAAGAAACTCCATTTCTACAATGAATAGAAAAATTAGCTAGACATGGTGGCATGTGCCGTAGTCCCAGCTACTTGGGAGGCTGAGGCAGGAGGACAGCTGTAGCCCAGAGATTTCAGGTTGCTGTGAGTGTTGACGCCAAGGCACTCTACCTGGGAGAGTAAGACTCCATCTCCAAAAAAAGAATTTATATTAAAATAACAAACTATTGACTGGTGAGGGCGGCGCCTGTGGCTCAAAGGAGTAGGGCGCCAGCCCCATATGCCGGAGGTGGCAGGTTCAAACCCAGCCCCAGCCAAAAGCCACAAAAACTATTGACTGGCTATACATTATTCTTTGCTTCAAAAATTCCGAGAACATGGGGCGGCGCCTGTGGCTCAGTGGGTAGGGCACCGGACCCATATACTGAGGGTGGTGGGTTTAAACTTCGCCTCAGTCAAACTGCAACGAAAAATAGCTGGGTGTTGTGGCAGGTGCCTGTGATCCCAGCTACTCAGGAGGCTGAGGCAAGAGAATTACCTAAGCCCAGGAGTTGGAGGTTGCTGTGAGCCATCTCTAGAAAAAAAGAAAAAAAATTCCAAGAACATGAAGATAATGGGTGAGGCGACAAGTTAAGGACAAAAAGATGCCTTTAACAACTGCCTCTGGGCATGGGGCGAGGGGGTGTGACTAAAGTCCCTAACTCAAGTCTCTCTGGTCCTGATACATTTTGCATATTTCACATAGCTCAGAGCAGTCTTTCCTCAGTTTTTTCCTCAGTTTTAAGAGGCATGTATATAAGTTTAGCAGGTAGATTTATCAGGAACTAAGGATCCATGCCTGTGTTATGGAAGGAAATAATTACATAGAAAAAGTTGGCATTTATTGAAATATGCGTCAAGTAATAGATGCCCAAGTATAATAGACTTATACCAAAATATAAATGCATTTCAACAACAAAAATGAACAAAAAAATTAAGAAGATCCAGGTTAGGGATGGTGGCTCACATCTGTAATCATAGCCCTTTGGGAGGCCAAAAGGGGAGGATCATTTGAGGCCAGGAGTTCAAGGTCAGCCTGAGCAACATGGCAAGACACTGTCGCTACCAAAAAGAAGAAGAAGAAGAGGAACCAGAGATAAGATCCTTTAGATCATCGCCCTCCTTATAGAATAATATAGTAATGCTCAGCGCCTGTAGCTCAGTGGTTCAGGTGCCGGCCACATACACTGGGGCTGGCAGGTTCGAACCTGGCCCAGGCCTGCCAAACAATAATGACAACTACAACAATAACAACAATAATCCAGCATTGTGGTGGGCGCCTGTAGTCCCACCTACTTGGGAGGCTGAGGCAAACGAATCGCTTTAGACCAAAAGTTTAAGATTGCTGTGAGCTGTGATGCCACAGCACTCTACCAAGGGTGAAATAGCGAGGCTCTGTCTCAAAAAGACAAAAAAAAAGAAAGAAAGAAAGAAAAAGAAAAAAGAAATGTAGCAATCTGTAACCAATCAAATTGCTATGGGGTACTCATCTGGTATTGTGTGGAAAATGTTGCAATGCTTTTGGAACTTTTCCATCTCTGCTGCTATAATTGAAAGCAAGTCTTCTCCAATTTGGAAATGCTGTGCCATTCATCTGGAGTGAGCGTTTTCCTGGGTGGCCATCCTCAAGCTTCATGCTCCAATAAACTCCATAGTTAATCATATTTTCTGAATCTCGTGATTCAAGGTTGACATTCTGGTGACCACAAAGGGACGTGATCCCTGTGCAAACACCTTTGTTCACTTGACCTTGCTGTAGGCAGCGTGGGTCTCTGGCAAGGCCCCTCTCAGTCAGAATCCTAAGGCACGGCTGAAGACACAAACTTCACTCAAGCTGCCCACGCTCCTAATTCAACCAGGTTGGAGTCGAAGCTCTGTTGCAAGGTAGTTTTGTGTGTCACTGTCTAGAGAATTTCCTAATCTTGGATTTGTGGTTTTCACTTTTCTCTGAGGTTAAGGTTTGGTTAGGAATTACTCCTTAGGGTTTTTGAAACTTTTCACTTGTTCAAAATTTTAGTCAGGAAGAAAAACGTTTCTCTCTAAAAAAGAGAAGGTGAATCTCTGTGGGTTAAGCAGAAAAAATTAGTAATTTTTAAAACTGGCCAGATTCTGAAGCTTGGATGAATTGACAAATCTAAACTTCCTTCTTGAAGGGCCAAAAGTATAAAAGCTCTATTGAGAGAGGCTACTCGAGAAGGGTGAGGTCCAAGAGAACAGGCCTTCTCCAGGCGACCATGGGGATACACCTGCGGGGTCCTCTCCATGGTGACCCAGCTCTTGGGAAGTTGTAGACTTGACTTCCTGGAACTTGGAAATTTCCAAGTTCTGTGAAATCCTGTAGTCCTATAGGGGCTGGAATAGCACCTCCTGCTTGATTCCAACTGGCCAATGAGAAGGGTACCTGTGGGGTGGAACTTTTTGACTGGAGATAAAAAGGGAAAGACCAAGCCAGGTGGGGTAGGGGGCTATTTTGCATTCTTCCATGCTGTAAGCTCTGCCAGCTGAAATAAAACCTTTTCTCTTACAAACATGGTGTTTGGTGCTCTTTCTCTCTATTGGGCCTTGTCTTCCTACAACACTATGAGGATAAGTTCTGAAGAGAAGAGACACTGTTCCTTCCAGGCTTAAGGCTGCTTAGACAACTGAGGTCTCATGGGAGTGTCAGAGCCTATTTCTGGTGATGTTGTTAGGTTGAGAGCAGGGCAAACAGGTGGCATCGTGGGCAAGGAAGTGGCTAAGGATGGCGAGTAGAAAAAGAATTGTAGCTAAGAGCCAAAGTGCAGCTAGGAACTGTTCCCTGGCGGGATCATAACACAGTAAAAAGCTCCTAGTGACCTCTAACGGACCTGAGGCTCATCACCATCTAATTGGTGTAGCTTAGGTGAAATTTCTTTCATGAACAATCCTGGGGAAGAGGCATGTGTAGAAAGGGGAACTGTTACGCAGTCAGCCTGTCAGGTAACCTCTTATATAACCCCAGCCTGTCAATCACCCCAGAGGCAGGAAAAGGCCACCAATCCTGCCAGGAGAAGGGCAGGACAAATGCAAGCTCATGAAGTCAGCTGTGCTCAGACATCAGTGCAGCCTCCTTCTTCGCTTTCACTTCGTCTAGCTTCTTTCTAGAAAGTTGCAACAAAGAGCCAGGCCAAGTAGAGGTAAGAGCAGAGATTTACTGAGAGCCTCTGCAAGTGGACGGGCTGCCACCCCAGATGGAAAATGGGGACGGTGCCGAGTTAGGGGAAAGGGTCTCTTGTAAAGCAGCTCACGTGTGGTACACGTGCAGCTCAGACCGCAGGTCAGAGCCCAGTGAGGCAGGGCGTGAAGCAAGAGCTCAACAGGTCACCTACTGGAGACCTTGTAAAAGGTGGGAGGATGATCTGCTGGAACTCTTCTGGAACCTGGAAGGACTGTTTCAACGGAACCAGAAAAGCAAGGAGCATTCTCTTCTTTGCTTAATCAATGTCCGTGGTGCAGGAAGACGAGGCCCAATGGAGAGAACTAACACCCAAACGCCGTGTTTCAAAGAGGAAGGGCTTTATTCCAGCCAGTGTAGCAGCGGCAGACAAGAGTCTAAGAATGGGTGGCTCCCTAACTGGCTCAGGCTTCTCCTTTTTATCTGTAGTCAAAAAGTTCCAGCCCACAGATGTCTTTTTCATTGGTCAGTTTGAATCAAGCTGAGGAAGCATGCTGGACCTTTTCTTGTCTTTTTTGGGCTGGGGCAGGTTTGAACCCACCACCTCTGATATACGGGCCGGCGCCCTACTTCTTTGAGCTGCAGGTGCCGCCCAGCGTGCTGGAGCTTTTACAGAAGCAGAGGCAAGTGTTAGTTTCAGGTCCCAGGAAGCTGAGTTTTTACAAATTCCTAAGACCTGAGTCACCATGGGGAGGACTTTGCTGCTGTGTCCTTGGAGCTCCTTGAGAAGACCTCTGTTCTCCTAGACCTCACGCTTTCCAGGTGTCCTCTCTCATCCAGACTCACCAGAGCTAGAGAAAGACTAGTACTTTCTCTTGGAATAAACTGTGGGATGACTTTGTATGTGTCATCACTCTGTCATCAGCTCAACCTGGCACCAGTACTCATTCCTGAAACTGGGAACCAGGGAACAGCGAACATCCACACAGACCCACAGGTGAAATGGTCTCATGGGGAAACCCTTAAGAGCAAGGGTCCTCAAACTATGGCCCACGGGCCACATGCGGCCCACCGGGTGTTTTTGCTGTGGGTGCCTGTCCTGCTTAGCAGCCGACTTGTTCTTGGCCACAGTGCGCATGTGTGGAATGTGCTCTGCACTCTCGGACTCCCCTCCCTCTCTCTGTCTCTCCCTGCCCCTCCTTCTCTCTGTCTCTTGACGACTCCTCTCAGTCTCAGGTGAGACTGAGACTCTTGATTGGACGCGTCAGGAGCTTGCCTGTGCAGAGCCTGCTGCTGCCTGAGGACTGAGGTAAGAACAAGTTAGGATTTTTTTTTTTTGAAGTTAGGAGGTCTTTTTTTTATTATTATTTTGCAGTTAGTAGGGCCTTTTTTTGTGGTTAAGGGGGGCCTTTTTTCCTGAAATTAGGAGGTCTTTTTTTTTGCAGATGGGGGCACCTTTTTTTTTTTTCATTTTAAATATTGTATTTGTATTTGTTCCCTTTTTCTTTTTTTTTTTTTTTTTTGCAGTATTTTGCCAGAGCTGGGTTTGAACCCACCACCTCCAGTATATGGGGCTGGCACCCTACTCCTTTGAGCCACAGGTGCTGCCCCTGTTTTGTTTTTTTACTTCAAAATAAGATATGTGCAGTGTTCATAGGAATTTGTTCATAGTCTTTTTTTTAAAACTATAGTCCGGCCCTCAAACGGTCTGAGGAACAGTGAGCTGGCCCCTTGTTTAAAAAGTTTGAGGACCCCTGCTTAAGAGGAACATACAGGGAATCTTGCTTAAATTGGTGCCCTAGTGCCTGAGTTTCTGTGTGTCCAGCAAGACACACAGATGGAAGAAATTACTCAAGTGTGACACCTTGACAAGTTGTTCCCACAAGCAGCATACTCAATTTAAAACACTTTCCACCAGGTTTTTGGCCATTGAGGAAAGACAATGTAAATTATGGGCAATCATACCTCTAAAACTGAGTCCTCTTCCATAGGGAGAAATCCACTATTAGAAACATCAGCTGGATTTTGTATAGTACTTATAGTACTTATACTTACATGCACATGGTTTGTTTTGTTTTGTTTTGAGACAGAGTCTCTCTCTGTCACCCTGGGTTGAGTGCTATGGCATCATAATTCACAACAACCTCAAACAGCAACCTCAAGACATCTTTTTGCCTCAGCCTCCTGAGTATCTGGGACTACAGGCACGCACCATGACACCTGGCTAGTTTTTCTAATTTTAGTAGAGATGGGGTCTTGCTCTTCCTCAGGCTGATCTTGACCTCCTGAACTTAAGCAATCCAACTGCCTCGACCTCCCAGAATGCTGGGATTACAGGCGTGGACCACCAGGCCTGGCCTCATGCAGACGTTTAAAAATATGGTCTCACATAGCTTACAGAGACCCCAATTTATAATGGCCAAAATGGATTATCTTTGAAGTAACTAAACTAATTCATCCATACATTCAATTAGAAAAATTCAGCTCCAAAATAAAATAACTGGGTAACCTATTTTCAGTTTTGTTTTGTTTTGTTTTTGAGACAGAGCCTCAAGCTATCACCATGGATAGATAGAGTGCTGTGGCATCACAGCTCACAGCAACCTCCAATTCCTGGGCTCAAGTGAGTCTCCTGCCTCCGCCTCTCAAGTAGCTGGGACTACAGGCACCCGCCACAATTTTTGGTTGCAGCCATCATTGTTGTTTGGCAGGCCCAGGCTGGATTCGAACCCACCAGCTTAGGTGTATCTGGCTGGCGCCTTAGCCACTTGAGCCACAGGCGCCAAGCCTATTTTCAGTTTTTTTGTTTGTTTATTTGTTTTGTTTTTGTGGCCAGGGCTGGGTTTGAACCCGCCACCTCTGGTATATGGGGCCGGCGCCCTACTCCTTTGAGCCACAGTCACTGCCTTGAGAGAGCTATTTTCAATGGTACTTAGAAGCATCTAAAAGAAGTTCTCAAAGTCATTTCTTTACCAGAGAAAAATGAATGTGTGTTTAAAGCAGTTTCTGAATTGGAAAAGGGTGCTGAAATGTCTCTCCTTCCTTTAGCTTCTTTTTCTTTGTCAAAACTCCGTGTCCAGATGTACCTTCCCTTCTTCCTCTTCCTCCCCCTTCTCCCATTCTGGCTCCATTTTGGAAATACCTTGTGTTCACAGAGGAGATCTTGCCTTGGTTTCTCAACCATGGTCAAAAGTAGAACTTAAAAGCATAATTATTCTTAGATTTTATTTAGTACTCTTTTAGATTGGCTGGAGAATTCAAATTAAACATCCAAACCTATGACTTTGGATTCTTTAATTTATCCTAGATTAAAAGTGCTGCAAATCTCATCATTGAGTATCATTACAAGTACCTTCAAAGTACTCCCCTTAGGAAGCTATCCACCCCAAGAGCAATTATGAAACTCTTCTTCTGGAATAGGTCATCAAAGCTATCATTATATTACACTTGACGTCCTGAATGTCATCAAAATATCTTCCTTCAATATTTCCTTCATCTTTGGGTAAAGTAAAAAGTCATTGGGGGCCAGAGCTGGTGAGAAGAGAGGGTGTTCCAATACAGTTATTTGTTTACTGGCTAAAAACTCCCTCATGAACAGTGCTGTGTGAGCTGGTGCATGTTGTCACGCAGGAGCCATAAGTTGTTGGCCAAGATTTTCAGTTAATATTTTCCTATTTCTGCCAGATGGGGTGGCTCACACCTGTAATCCTAGTACTCAGGCAGGCTGAGGTGGGTGAATTGCCTGAGCTTAGGATTTTGAGACCAGCCTGAGAAAGAGTGAGACTCCATCTCTGAAAATAGCCAGGCCTTGTGGCAGGTGCCTGTAGTCCCAGCTATTCAGGAGGCTGAGGCAAGAGGATAGCTTACGCCCAAGAGTTTGAGGTTGTTATGAGCTTCGGTGACGGCAATAAAGTAAGATTCTGTCTCAAAAAATTTTTTTTCTCTATCAATGTTTACTTGGTCTTCTATGCTTCTCATAGTCAGCCATCAATTTTGACACACAATTCAATGAATTTTTGCAATGTTCTTGTCAGTTCTACTTGTTATTGGATGCCTTGAATTCTATTCATCAACAATACTTTCTCTCTCCTCAGAAAAATGCTTTATCTATTTATAAACTGCCATTTTCTTTATGGAATTATCCCCATAAACTTGGACTGATATGTCCCTGATTTCATTTCCCAATCTTGTCAAGTTTAACAAGACACTTCATTGCTTTAATTCAAGCTCTGACATTCTTGTGATGGCATAAAAAAACTCAGCAAGACACCACCACACATACAACTAGGAGATGCTGATTTACCAAGGTTATGAAATACCTTACTGAGTTGTTTGTACAGTGCGGCCAGTGTAAGTGCATGGTAGGAAAGTTCATGAACTTAGTTGTCAGACCTTGTATATCAGTTAGTTACATGTTAGTGTCAGAAAGTAAAGCCGAGGATTGGAGAGCAATGGGAAACCGGATGAATCCTTTGGAGGACTTCCATAAATTTTCTGAAGCAGATTATGAAGAGACCTGTGATACCACAAAATCTTCACTAGATGTTAATCCCTTAGTTTTCCAAAGAGTAATTGATTGGAACATAATGCAACAATGTTGACAAATCTTAATGAGCCTATAATGTCACACTATAAAAAAAATTGAGGAGGAAGGAATCTTCCCCAACACGTTCTACAAAGCAAACATCACCCTGATACCAAAACCAGGAAAAGACCCAACTAAAAAGGAGAATTTTAGACCAATTTCACTAATGAATATAGATGCAAAAATTCTCAACAAAATCCTAGCCAATAGATTACAGCTTATCATTAAAAAGTCATACATCATGATCAAGTAGGTTTCATCCCAGGGATGCAAGCCTGGTTTAACATATGCAAATCCATAAACATTATCCACCATATTAACAGAAAAAAAGCAAAGATCATATGATCCTCTCAATAGATACAGAAAAAGCATTAGATAAAATCCAGCATCCTTTTCTAATTAGAACACTGAAGAGTATAGGCATATGTGGCACATTTCTGAAACTGATCAAAGCTATCTACGACAAACCCACAGGTAATATTTTACTGAACTGAAAACTTTTCCTCTTAGAACTGGAATCAGACAAAGTTGTCCTCTGTCAACATAGTGCTGGAAGTGCTAGCCAATACAATTAGGCAAGAAAAGGAAATAAAGGGCATCCAAATGGGAGCAGAAGAAGTCAAACTCTCCCTCTTTGCTGACTATATGATCTTATACTTAGAGAACCCCAAAGACTCAACCACAAGACTCCTGGAAGTAATCAGAAAATACAGTAATGTCTCAGGATATAAAATCAATATCCACAAGTCAGTAGCCTTTGTATATGGCAATAACAGTCAAGATGAGAGGCTAATTAAGGACACAACTCCCTTCATCATAGAAAGAAAATGAAATACTTAGGTATATACCTAACAAAGGAGGTGAAGGACCTCTATAAAGAAAATTATGAACTCCTAAGAAAGTAAACAGCAGAGGATTTTAACAAATGGAAGAACATACCATGCTCATGGCTGGGAAGAATCAACATTGTTAAAACGTCTATACTTCCCAAAGCAATCTACCTATTTAATGCTATCCTTATTAAGATACAACATCGTACTTTCAAAACTTGGAAAAAATGATTCTGCATTTTATATGGAACCAGAAAAAAAATCCCGTGTAGGTAAGGCAGTTCTTAGCAATAAAAACAAAGCTGGGGGCATCACCATACCAGACTTTAGGCTGTACTACAAAGCCATAGTGGTCAAGACGGCATGGTACTGGCACAAAAATAGAGACATAGACATTTGGAATCGAATAGAAAACCAGGAGATGAAACTAACATTTTACAACCACCTAATCTTCGATAAACCAATCAAGAACATTCCTTGGGAATGTTTATTGAAATAGCCTCACAAAAATTGATTCAAGTTGGATAAAGGACTTAAATTTAAGGCATGAAACAATAAAAATCCTCAAAGAAAGCAAAGGAAAAACACTGGAAGATAATCGGCCTGGGGAAAGACTTCATGAAGAAGACTGCCATGGCAAGTGCAAAAAACAACAAAAATAAACAAATGGGACTTAATTAAACTCAAAAGCTTCTGTATAGCAAAGGAGACAACATCCAAAGCAAATAGATAACCTACCCAATGGGAAAGGATATTTGCATATTTTGAATCAGACAAAAGTGCGATAACTAGGATCTATAGAGAACTCAAATTAATCCACATGAAAAAAGCCAACAATCCCATATATCAATGGGCAAGAGACAGGAATAGAACCTTCTCTAAAGAAGACAAATGAATGGCTAACAAACACACACAAGCTCATCGTCCCTAATTATTAGAGAAATGCAAATCAAAACCACCCTGAGGCTCGGCGCCTATGGCTCAACAGGCTAAGGCGCCAGCCATGTACACCTGAGCTGGCAGGTTCAAATCCAGCCCGCCCCGCCAAACAACAACGGCTGCAACCAAAAAATGGCTGGGTGTCATGGCGGGTGCCTGTAGTCCCAGCTACTTGGGAGGCGGAGGCAGGAGACTCTCTTGAGCCCGGGAATTGGAGGTTGCTGTGAGCTATGATGCCATAGCACTCTATCCAGGGTGACAGCTTGAGGCTCTGTCTCAAAAAAAAATAAATTAAAAAAAAAAGTAAATTTGGCAGGGCACCCATGGCTCCTGCCATTAATCCTAGCA
>CAUYON010043881.1:0-14583 GCA_963573935.1 Arctocebus calabarensis
ATGACGGCTGAAACCAAAAAATGGCCGGGCATTGTGGCGGGCGCCTGTAGTCCCAGCTACTTGGGAGGCGGAGGCAGGAGACTCGCTTGAGCCCAGGAATTGGAGGTTGCTGTGAGCTGCAATGCCACGGCACTCTATCCAAGGTGACAACTTGAGGCTCTGTCTCAAAAAAATAAAAATACCAGGAACATCGCTGCAGAAGCTGATCCTGGAGACTAAGACAAAATCTGGTCCCTCTCTGAACATTGCATCCACAGAGGCCCTGAGAAGCTTTCTGAAAGAAGGACCAGGACTCAATGGGGTCACCCAGTCAGTTTTAACTTCTTAGGGATTACGGCCTTTACACATATCGGGGAGCCTCCTCTCCAGAAAAATGCAGAGTTGGCCTTTAGTTCCTGAGATCCCCTACCCCCTGCATCCTCTCTAGAACCACCAGACTCCAGGCACAATTACCTCTACTAGGAGATTTCCCTCATAAGGCAGTACCTCCCAGAAACTGCCTTCCAGAATTGATTGGCCCAAGGGACAAAGGTGAGGGTCTGGTCAGGTCTGCCCACGTTTGCAATCTGGCCTGAGGACATCTTCTGTGCTCTGCATATGCCCCCACTCAAAACCTCTAGTCCTGGCTGGGTGCCGGCCACATGTACCTAGGGGTGGCAGGTTTGAACCAGCCCAGGCCAGCTAAACAACAATGACGACAACAACAAAAAGCTCTAGTCCTCCCTCCATCTGAGGGAGAGAATGGTCCCCCTGTGGCTTCTTTGGTAAAAGTCAGGACTTAGTTTGGGGTGACCTTCCCGTGGGATAAAAGGGACTTTCAAAATACACCAAACTGCCTGGTTATTATCACCACATCACAACCCTGGGTTCCTTTCCCTGGCTGAGGGATCTGTTTTAGGGGGCTGTTTTAATAGGTTTTGTCTGGGCACAAATCCTTTCTAAGGACAGGACTATTCAAGGTCCAGAGTAGCCTGAAAACTTTGTACTCAACACCCCCCATGGGGCATTACCCTCTTCCCCACACTAATAGAGAGCCCTAACACTCACTGCCCCTTCCCTTTGGCCCATCCTCAGCAATCTGAGACTCCCAGTTGAGTGGTGTCATTAGCAGGTGGGATCGCTCCTCTAAGTCTCAACCAATCTTAAACTTTCCCTTCCGGGTGTGGATTTCTTCCCACTCTCTGACCTTGTCTCTCTCTTGGTTCCCCAGAGGAGGAGGAGGCCACAGCCTCTTCTCCTCTCTTTATCTAGTCTCACCCACCCAGGAGATGAGGGGGTGCCAAGAAGAGGGGTGACATCAAGCAGGGTGTGGGGTAGGGACAATGATCCCAACTTCCCTTCCCCACCCTAGCAAGGAAGTCCAACTGGTTGGAGGCCCAGCACCACCACCCGTGGTGAAATGGAAAAACCCTGGTGTGAAGAGTTCTGAGGACTGAACTCAGAGCCCCATCGGAATCAAGGCTAACACCACCACCACCACTCAGGATGGAGCTTCAGTCCCTCCCGTTGTGCAGCGGGAACACTGACCCTCAGAGAGATTAAGGAATTTGCCCAGATCACACAGCGGGGAAGTGACTGAGCTGGGGTTGGAATCCAAGTCTTCCAGCACATAGCCCAAAGGGCAGATTCTCCGTCCGAGGTTAGCGTTGAGCACCAGGGACCGAAACTATGCTCCCTAACACCCAGACAAACGCCATGCCTTGGCTATTGTTCAAAGAAGCGGACAGGAGCCACTCTTCCCCTGTTGGTTGCGCCGGTGCTGGAACGGTCCCCGCGGAAGCCGGCCCTCCCTGGTTGTTGCTGGTGTCCTGAAGAGCTGAGCTTACGGAAAGGGTGGCGAGCCTCTCTTCTAAGGCCGGGCTGCAGGGCGCCGCGACGTGGAGACAGCGTGCGCTCCGGGCCCTACAGCCTGGCGCTGACTCTAAGCGGAGTACTAGCCGTCAGCGGCTTCTGGCCCGGAGGGAGTGCCAAAGGGGTGTCAGCCCAGAACGTAGGGCGACGCAGGCCCAGGCAGGACAAGAGAGCGCGCCCAGGCTGGGTCCCGCAGCGGCTCTGTCCCTTATGCTGCCTTCCGGAACCACGCCAGGTGCGGCCCAGGGTTCCCTAAGCTTCTCTTTCTGGCCTGGGAGCCGGTCGACCGCCCCATCCTGTCCCTGCAGTCTCTGCGCCCTCCGCTCCTAGTCGCCGCGGTGACAAAGCTCAGCTCCCGAACTGCTGTCTTGGTGCGCCCCCCACTGCCGGTCGCCAGAGGCGGAAGTCGCGGCGCGTCCCTGCATCCTGGCTGGCTCCGATCCCGCAACTCTGCCAGAACAGAGGCCCAAATCTTTTATCTCCCAGTCCACCGGATCTTGACTCGGAATGGAGTTCCACCCCACTCTATATGCACACCCTCAGAGCTGTACCCCCAAGAGGGATGGGTGGCAGCCTCTGAGCCACAGCTTCCCGAGATGGTAATTAACGGTGGGTGCAGGCAGGAGGTATTAGCAGCTTCCTGGCAGCGATGCTACCCTCTGTCTCCTCCACCCCATGCGGAACACCTGCACACCCACACATACAGACCCTACTCAGGCCTGGATGAGGTGGGTGAGAGACCCTTATAGAGATCCCCCAGGCAAGCCAGCATAATCATGTCACCAGCACACCAACTACCCTATTTGTTGTGGCTCATGAATCTCAGGCATTGGGGAGTCCTCAGTCTCCGCAGCTATGGGGGGATGCTTTACTGGGATTTACTTACTTCTGAGGTCCAGTTATAAGATAGCCTGTAAGCAACTCTTCTCAGATTCCATATGACATTGATACTTAAAATGTGGTCCCCACATCTCCTGAATTTGTGTTGTGGGGACCACACTTCAAGAACCACTGTCATAGGGTCTGGGCAATTTCTGGGATCCATTGAATCAGAAGCTCAGGGGATTGGTACAGAAATGTGTTTTAGCAAGCCCTTCAAGTGCTATTGACACACACTCAAGTTTAAGAAGTAACAGGCCACAGATTTTTAAGTTTCTCTGATTCTCTATTCTGCCTGGAACAGTTTTTTGTAAGTATGCCTTTTTGCAAAATTTCTAGGGCAGAGTTTTATGCATCTGTTACCCATATTCACTACTATTCTTCTCACTTCATCACCTCCATGTATCTCTTTGTGCACTAGTTTATTACCTAGTGATGCTATTATTTAATTTACCTCCTCACTCATCCTCTCATTTATCCACTGCCTAAGGACTTGAAAATCCTCACTTCATGGCAGATTAGAACTTCAGCAGCTGTGGAAAACTTGTCCTACCCAGAGATCTCTCTCAGAAAGGAAACCAGGGACCTTGAGATGTGATTGGCTTGCTGGCTTTAGAGTGGAGAAGAAAAGCAGAGCTTGTGTATCTGGATGCCACATGTGGGTATTTCTCTCTCACCCTACTAGAGAAAATAGAATGGGCCTTGGGAGTGACCAGGGACAGGAAAGATGAGGCATAGAAATAGGTTTTCTGGCTTGGCGCCTGTGGCTCAACGGGCTGAGGCGCCAGCCACGTACACCTGAGCTGGCGGGTTCGGATCCAGCCGGGGGCCCACCAAACAACAATGACAGCTGCAACCAAAAAATGGCCAGGCGTTGTGGCGGGTGCCTGTAGTCCCAGCTACTTGGGAGGCAGAGGCAGGAGACTCGCTTGAGCCCAGGAATTGGAGGTTGCTGTGAGCTATGATGCCATTGCACTCTATCCAGGGTGCAATGGAGGCTCTGTCTCAAAAAAAAAAAAAGAAAAGAAATAGGTTTTCTAGGGACCCTCAAGGACTATGAGCAAGGACCCAGAGGGGTTCGACCAGCACCTCCTGCCTGCACCATCTTAGGTTGGAATTCTACAAGAATTTTTTGTGGAAGTATCTTAAGATAGTGATTTAAGCATGAGCTATGGCCAGTTAAAAGCAAATAGCTTTAGCAGGAGCCAAAAAGGCCTGAGTCATGTACCTGTAGACAGAGATGCTTTTTCATTCATTTGATTTTTCCTAGTATCAGACATATTCTGGGATCCTATTTAATAAGTTAATAGTATAGTTTGTGTTATAAATTTGGCAGATGAGGCCAAGGTGCCACCAAGAATACCTAAGAATAATACCCAATACGAAGGATAAAAGATACCTATAAATATCTTCTGCGTACTGGGTGCTATACTAAATTCTTTGCATATATTATAATGTCATTTATTTCTTACAACACCAGGATGTAAGTAAGTTTAATTATCATCCCCTTTCTACAGATAGAGAAACTAAGGCTATATAGGTCATTTGCACAGGTAGCTAAACTAGTTGAAGGCCTGGAAGAATACTAGAATGTCAGTTAGAGATTACTACTAGTAGTATTAAACAATAATTAACAGCAATGTAGCCTTTTCTTGTTCAGGTAACTTTTCACTGTTCCCTTAAATGCAATAGTCTTGTGAAATAGAGAGAGCAGCTACTCTTATAATTCTCACTTTTCAGATGAGGAAACTGAGCATCAGGGAGATTAAATGTCTCCCCTGACATAACTCTGATAAGTGGGAAATTAGTAACATCATTGCCAGGATCAGTGGCTAATAGCTGTAATCCTAGCACTCTGGGAGGCTGAGGTTCAGGAGGTTCTGGATTGCTTGAGTTCAGTAGTATGAAAACAGCCTGAGCAAGAGTGATACTGTGTTTCTACTCAAAAGAGAAAAGTTAGCTGGGCTGTCATGGCAGGCACCTATAATCCCAGCTATTTGGGAGGCTGAGGCAGGAGAATTGCCTGAATCTAGGAGTTTGAGGTTGCTGTGAGCTATAATTCCACTTGGCACTCTAGCCAAGTGGGCAACTCTAGCCTGGGGCAACAAAGCGAGACTGTCTCAAAAAAAGGAACAGCGCTACTCCTTGTGACTTATTTGTCTTTGTTTCTTATTTTTCTTTCATTCTCACTCAGTATAGCATAAGTCCATTATCATATTACTCTTTACCATCTACCTTTTAGCTTAGATTGTTCAGGAGGACTTCTCTTTCCAGCATTTTGTTTGTTCCTCTCCAGATGCCTAATTTTGTAGAGAATTATACAGAATGAAGGAATTATTCTATCCCTGCCCCATCCTTAAAGCCTGGCAATACTGACATGCACAAAGAAAAGGCAGAGAGTTGTGAAATGCTACCAAAAATGTATAATTATATATAATATAGTGTACTGTTGATGCAAGCTTTTATGATAATGGGCTTCAAGTTGTCTTATAACTTCTTTTATTGGAAGTATGCCAACTTTGAATGTTTTCCTAATTATTCTGGAGTCATCCTTACTGTTTTTGGAAAGAATTAGAGGAGGAAAGAAAGGTCACTGTTTCAAAAATAGTCATGGAAAAGGCCGAAGATACCACAATCCAGGATTTAACTCTGTTCTGGTCTTAGGCCTTAAGGAGGAGGAAGGGGTTCAAGCACTTTTATAAGTGACAACAGTCAGGTCATGAATTTAACCATAGATATGGCTCTTGTAAATGAAAGCAATGGAAACAGTAAAAGCCCAGGTGCTCTGGCTCTAAGCTATGAGTATGATTTGCACACCCTTGTGTAAGCATCACAGCTACTCTCAGAAGGAGGTCTGAGTTTCTCTGTTTTACAAATGAAGAAACTGAAACATAAAGATGTTAAAAATTTTGCCTGTGCTCAGATAGTAAATGGGAGAGCCAAGGGAAAATTGAGATTTTACTTTCTTTTTATTGTTTTTTGTAGAGACCAAGTCTCACTTTATCGCCGTTGGTAGAGTGCCGTGGTGTCACACAGCTCACAGCAACCTCCAGCTCCTGGGCTTAGGCGATTCTCTTGCCTCAGCCTCTCAAGTAGCTGGGACTACAGGCGCCTGCCACAACGCCTGGCTATTTTTCTGGGTTTTTTTTTTTTTTTTTTTTTTTTTGAAGTTCGGCCGCAGCCAGGTTTGAACCCGCCATCTTTGGTATATGGGGCTGGCACCCTACTTGATGAGCCACAGGCGCTGCCCGAGATTTTACCTTCAATACCCATGAATCCTCTTCCTGTATGGATATAGTTTCTGAGATCTGTTCCTGCAGGAGAGGAGTAGCAAGGAGCTGGTGTGGCACGGAGTGAGGCTTCAATAGAGTCCAAGAGGGAGAGAGACAGATCTCAGAGACCTTTAGGATGATGGCAGCTAGTCTGTAATGAGACAGAATCAATGGTGGACCAGTGCTCTCAAACTTGCCCAGCCACAGTTTCTGGTACTTCAAGGAGTGCTGATGACATGGCAAGAGCATGCAGTTGGAAGACAAACAGACCTCAGCTTGACCTCCAGCTCTGGTACTTACTCTAGGTGACCTTGGACACACCAAAGCTGCAGGATGTCAAGCTCTAAGATGCAGCTGTCAGAGGATAATACAAGTCCTGCCACTTGTAGCTGTTCTGAAGATTTAATGAGATGCTGAATGGAAAGGGATTCGCATGACATTAGGCCTGCAGTGCGTACTCCATTCATGTAAGCTCCTGCTGGTCCCCTTCTCTCACCTTGGCAGTGCCCCTATTTACTATACTAGGTCTGTGATTCTCTTCCTCAACATTGCACTCTTAATGAGTGAGAAGCAGCAGTGAAAGTGAAGTGAGGGTGAATGATGCTTAGGGAACCACATCATATGTTCGAGCCCCTTCTCCCTACATGGTGGGTTCACATATGTCCAGAAGAGACAACTGCATAGGACAAGGTACATTCATGCATTCATTGACCATCAACAAATGTGGAGATGAAGGCTAGGTCCAGTTGCTTGGGCCTGTAATCCTAGCACTCTGGAAGGCCAAGGCAGGTGGATTACTTGAGCTCAGGCATTTGAGAGCAGAAAGTTGTGAAATGCTATCAAAAATGTATAATTATATATAATATAATGTACTGTTGATGCAAGTTTTCATGATAATGGACTTAAAGTTGTCTTTTAACTCCTTTTATTGGAAGTATGTTAACTGTGAATGTTTTCCTAATTATCCTATTATTGAGACCCCTTCTCTACTGAAAATAGAAAAACTAGCCAGGTGTAGTGGCACATGCCTGTAGTCCCAGCTACTGGGGAAGCTGAGGCAAGAGGATTGTTCAAGAGTTTGAGGTTGATGTGAGGTATGATGACACCACAGCACTCCAGCCAGGGTAACAGAGTGAGACTTTGTCTCAAAGAAAAAAAAAAGTGGAAATGGTAACTGTGAAATTGAAATAAATAATTATCTGGCTGCCATCTTTGAAGTACTGTAATACACAGCATCCAGGATCCTGTGTCCTATCTCCAAAGGACATTCACAAAGATCTGGAATAGTGAGAAGAAAATCAAAACATGCCTAGTGTGATAAAGGGATGTTCCCTTTATGGTGAAATAAAGGCATAGGTAGATAATCCATAAATAATAACATGGTATTGTGGCTGGGTATCGTGGCTTTCACTCCTGTAATCCTAGCACTTTGGGAGGCTGAGGCAGAGGAGTACTTGAGGCCAGGAGTTTGAGATTAGCCTGAACAGGAGTTGGATATGGTGGCACACACTTGTAATCCCAGTAACTCAGGGGGCTAAGGCAAGAAAATCACTTGAGCCCAGGAGTTTGAGGTTGTAGTGAGCTATAATGACACCACTTCACTCTAGGCTGGGTGACAGAATGAGACTCTGTCTCATAATAAACAACAGAGCAAAATTGTTGCCCTCTTATCTGTGGTGGCAATTTAGAACAATGGTTTATCAAGTGCACATACTCAAATTAGACTGTTTTGGCTCTAATTTCACCTCCGCTATGCACTATACTAGCTGTGTGACGTTTGGCAAGTTACTTAAATTCTTCAAGCCTCCATCTCCTCATCTGTAAAATGGACCATAGGAGGATAAAATAAGTTAGAAAATAAAGCATTTAGGGGCGGCTCCTGTGGCTCAGCGAGTAGGGCACCGGCCCCATATACCGAAGGTGGCGGGTTCAAGCCCGGCCTCGGCCGAACTGCAAAACAGAAAAATAGCCGGGCGCTGTGGCGGGCGCCTGTAGTCCCAGCTACTCGGGAGGCAGAGGCAAGAGAATCGCTTGAGCCCAAGAGCTGGAGGTTGCTGTGAGCAGTGTGACGCCACAGCACTCTACCCAGGGCGATAAAGTGAGACTCTGTCTCTACAAAAAAAAAAAAGAAGAAGAAAATAAAGCATTTAGGAGAATATCTAGCATGCAATAAGCCTCAATAAATGTTACTGGGTGGTGTGTTACTTCCCTGAAACTAAGTTCCCTTAGGCTGATGTCATGGAATGAAAGAAAGATGAAAAGCAAGAACGTCTTGCCAGGAGCAAATACACCAGTGGGAAGCCACTTATATTTAGAGCCAACAGACCTGAATTTCGATACTGGCTTTACCACTAGTGAGCTTAGATAAGTAGTTTGGCCCTCAGGAGCTTCAATTTCCTCCCCTATAATAGTAGCTGCCTTGCCTTCTTCACATAATTATTGGTCGAAATAGAGCACTATTGCTTGTCATTTCAGCTTTTGTTTATTTATATATTTATTTATTTATTTTTGCAGTTTTGGGCTGGGGCCAGGTTTGAAGAAGTAGGGTTCTGGCCCACCACCTCTGGTATATGGGGCTGGCACCCTACTTCTTGAGCCACAGGTACCACCCTGTTTTTTATTTTTAGACAGAGACTCAAGCTGTCATCCTGGGTAGAAAGCTGTGGCATCACAGCTCACAGCAACCTCCAACTCCTGGGCTTAAGCAATTCTCTTGCCTCAGCCTCCCAAATAGCTGGGACTACAGGTTCCCACCACAACACCCGGCTATTTTTTGGTTGTGGTTGTCATTGTTGTTTGGCAGGCCTGGGCTGGATTCAAACCCACCAGCTCTGGTGTATGTGGCTGGTGCCTTAGCCGCTTGAGCTACAGATGCCGAGTCCACTTCAGCTTTTAATCTTTGGACTTGTGAAGGTTTTCTTCTTCTTAGGAAAGAGTACACCTTCTGGGAGGAGGCCCATTTTAAGTCGTTATCTGCGTGGGCCTTAGTGATTGATTAACACTTTACCAGTACTATGGGAATGGATGAGAAGAAGCCTGGAGTACAGATGTGGAAGAGATGAAGAAAGCAAGAGATGAGTGGACTTCCAAGACCGCTTACTTCTTCACATTGCTGCCAGAAGGCCATCCTGTCCAGTGCCTTATAGCTTCATCACTAGGGTGATGCTGCAGATTTTATAACTATTCCTGCCAGTCTAGTTTTCATTTTGATGCAGGAGATAAAGTTTTGTGGTGTGGGACTTTCTTTAGTATCTGTGGGAGGTGCATGTGTAAGAAATAAAAAAGGGAAGCCATCTTGGGCATTGTTTCCAATGGAACGTTAGGGGATGGAGGGAATACATTATGAAGATTTCTCCTTTCTGAATCAACTTAGGAAGCAAATTTCTCTTTCATCCCCTCTCACCAGCTTCCACTCTCAACTTCTTGTCCCTATGCCCAGCAGAATGTTAATAAGTCCAGGCATGATGGCTCACGCTGGTAATCTCAATACTTTGGGAGGCTAAGTCAGGACCATCACTCAAGGCTAGGAGTTTGACACTAGCCTGGGCAACATCACGAGACTTGCATCTCTACAAAATATAAAAACTGTTAGCTGTGTATGGTGGCACACATCTGTAGTCCCAGATATTTGGTAGGCTGAGACAGGAGGATTGCATAAGCCCAGGATTTGGAGGTTGCAGTAAATTGTGATTGCCACTGCTGTCTAGTTTGGGTGACAGAGCTAGACCCTGTCTCAAACTAAATACATAAATTAATTAAATTTACTGAGGCCTTATTATGTGTTCTACATTGTGCTAGTCACTTACTTCAGAGTTAACTGTAACAAACAGGTGTCTCTCCTTCTATTATAATAAAAGAATTTGTAATCCTCATCTGTGGGTCAGGCATGGTGGCTCACACTTGTGATCTTAGCACTCTGGGAGGCCAAGCAGGTAGATTACATGAGGTCAGGAGTCTGAGCAAGAGGGAGACTCCATCTCTACAGAAGATAGAAAAATTAGCTGGGCATTGTGGAGGGCGCCTGTAGTCTCAGCTACTTAGAAGGCTAAGGCAAGAGGCCCTCTTGAACCCAGGAGCATGAGGTTGCTGTGAGCTATGACACCCCGGCACTCTACCCAGGGTGACACAGTGAGACTCCATCTCAAAAAAAGAAAAAAGAGTCTCGGTGCCTGTGGCTCAACGGGCTAAGGTGCCAGCCACATACACCTGAGCTGGCAGGTTCAAATCCAGTCTGGGCCCACCAAACAACAATGACGGCTGCAACCAAAAAATGGCTGGGCGTTGTGGTGGGCGCCTGTGGTCCCAGCTACTTGGGAGGCAGAGGCAAGAGAATTGCTGGAGCCCAGGAATTGGAGGTTGCTGTGAGCTGTGATGCCACAGCACTCTATCCAGGGTGACAGCTTGAGGCTCTGTCTCAAAAACTAAAAAAATGTAAAAAAATTTAAAAAAAAAGAAAAAGGAAAAAGACAAGGGTGGCACCTGTGGCTCAATGGAGTAAGGTGCTGGCCCCATATGCCGGAGGTGGTGGGTTCAAACCCAGCCCTGGCCAAAAACTGAAAAAAAAAAAAAAAGACAGAAATGTCTTAGCATGGTTTTCTTTGTCACTCCTCTGTCCTTCTGCCTGGAGCTTGTCTGCTGACAATCTGGACTCACATAAGACACAACAAGGCAGCATGGCTCATGGCTCTCTGACATCATTAAGCACCATACCAACCCTGGACCCCCTACCCGGACTTTTAGGTGAGAAATGGTAAACTTTTATCATGTTTAAGCTTTGGTTATTTTAGGTTTTCTAAGACTGGAAGCCAGAGCTATTTATCTCTAGCCCAATAACTAAGACCAATGTCTTGGCCTTTGGGTGATGAGAATATAGTATGTCTATGCTGTACTTGCCTTATAAACAAAGAGGTAAAGAGAACCGAGCAGAAAGACTGAAGTCCTATAAGAAAATGGGAAATGAGAGACAGAGATGAAAATGTGAATTTCTGGCTTGGCGCCTGTGGCTCAGCGGGCTAAGGCGCCAGCCACGTACACCTGAGCTGGCAGGTTCGAATCCAGACCAGGCCCGTCAAACAACAATGACGGCTGCAACCAAAAAATGGCCGGGTGTTGTGGCGGGCGCCTGTGGTCCCAGCTACTTGGGAAGTGAAGGCAAGAGACTTGCTTGAGCCCAGGGATTGGAGGTTGCTGTGAGCTGTGATGCTACAGCACTCTATCCAGGGTGACAGCTTGAGGCTCTGTCTCAAAAAAAAAAAAGAAAATGTGAATTTCCTAAGTACTTCTGAGTGGTGATAAATATATGTGTGTTTGTACGTAATAGTTTTCCCTGAAAAATTATACATCTTCATAGAACTTTAGGCCATAGGCCATAGTAACAGAGTTGCCAAAGCACAGCCAGCAACCTAATTACTTTCATGTGTATGATACATTAAAAGAAGAAAGAATTTTATCTACGCAGTGATAACACTTGAGTAGGACATTGAGAAGGGATTGTGAAGAAGACAAATGAAAGGTTTTTCTGGAGATAGAATGAGAATGAACAAGCCTTTCTCAGGAAACCAATTGAGAAAAACAGCCAATTCTTCTATTCCTGCTCTCAATTTGCTATAATACCTCAAGTGAGCTATTAAACATCTTGAACCTTATTAAAATGAGGTGGTAATTTCATATAGAGTGGATATTGTTAAGCTTTCTTGATCTCAAATCCAACTGAGCCTCTCCCACAGAAACAGTAGCCTTTGTAAGCTGTTTGCTTGCTGCTAGGGAGGTAAGGAGACATGTCAGGAGAGTGTGCAGTTGCAGGTAGATATTCCATGTGCTAATTTAGCATAAATGCCTCAAACCTTCTTTTCCTGACCTACATGGAGAAACACCAAGGACTCTAAGCTTCTTTTACATACTTAGGCTTGGGTGAGAAATCTCCTAAGTAAAAATAAGAAGTCATTTCAGAAGTACTTCTCCTTTCCCATACCAGTTGTCATATCCAGCAACTCATTTTCCATCCACTGTGATTCTCTATATTTTTTGAGACAGAGTCTCTCTTTGTCACTCTTGGAAGAGTGCAGTGACATCATAGCTCACAGCAACCCCAAACTCTTAGATTCAAGTGATTCTCTTGCCTTGGCTTCCCAAGTAGCTGGGACTACAGGTGCTTGTCACAACACCTGGCTTTTTTTTGTGTGTGTGTGTAGAGACAGAGTCTCACTTTATCGCCCTGGGTAGAGTGCCGTGGCGTCACACTGCTCACAGCAACCTCCAGCTCTTGGGCTTAAGTGATTCTCTTGCCTCAGCCTCCCGAGTAGCTGGGACTACAGGCGCCCGCCACAGAGCCCGGCTATTTTTCTGTTTTGCAGTTCGGCCGAGGCCAGGCTTGAACCCGCCACCTTCGGTATATGGGGCCGGCGCCCTACTCGCTGAGCCACAGGAGCCGCCCCAGGATGAAATATTCTTTAAAAAACATAGCAAGGCTCAGGGCTAGAGCCTCCATTGTTGGCTTTGAAAATAAAGGAAGGGAGCCTGGAGCTGTGAGATTTGGAGACTTGGAGCCATGACTTTGGTGCCATGAGACTGTGCAGCTGAGGTCCCCTTGACCTTGCAGTCGGCTCCAGGCCTCCCGTCTCTCTGACCCACTCTTCCATCTTCCTGTCCTACTGGGACTAGATTGAGTCCACCTGGGTATTCCAGGGCACCTCCTCTCAGAGCCCCTACCCTAAGCATATCTGCAAAAGCCCTCTTCCACAGAGGGTGAGCTATCCGCAGGTTCAGGGGACAGGGCGTGGACACCTCTGGGGAACCGTTATTTTGCCCACCAGGGCTTTAAGCAATGGAGCCATTGTGCACGCTCCAGCTGACACGGGGGCGCTCCCGCTGCTCTGATGGAAATAGTTGGGGGAGGAGGAGGGGTAGGGAGGGTGGGAGGAGAAGCAGAAAACTGGAAAAGAGGCAGAAGCAATAATTCAGAGGAGAAATAACGTTGGCTTAGGCCAAGGAGTGGGTGGCTATGGAGGAGGGAGCCAAGGCTGGGTCTTGTGACAATAGACTCTGTGTGTCAACTCTGCTAGGCTACAGTCTCCAGCTATTCAACCAACACATCTGGGCATTGTTGAGGAGTTTTTTTTTGTCATTGTTGTTTTTTGTGGTTTTTGACTGGGGCTGGGTTTGAACCCGTCACCTCCAGTATATGGGGCAGGTGCCCTACTCCTTTGAGTCACAGATGCCACCCTGTTGTGGAGCTATTCGGTGGATGCCATTCAAGTTCCTAATCAGCTGACTTTCAGGAAAGGAGATTAGCCTAGATCCAGGGTGGGCCTGGTGCAATCAGTTGAAAGGCATGAAGGGGCTGAGCTTCCGTGAAGAAGAAGGAATTCTGGCCGTGGGCAGCATTTTTGCCCCTTCACTCATTCACTCATGCCCAGGAGTCCAGCCTGCCCTCCTGGCAGCCCAATGGACTTCCCACGTGGCCCAGCCAGCCCCACAATTGTGTAGGCCAGTTTCTTGCAATGGGTCTCTGAATGTGTATCTCCTGCTGGCTGTTTTTCTGGTGGAACACTGGCTGAATCAGGCCCTGAATCAATTCGGGAGGTGGAGCTGACGAGCTAAGCTAGTGAACTGCGAGTGTGATGCGAGAGGGAAGAGGATACGAACCCGGCATCCTTCTGAGGCAAGAATCGCCCCGATACAAGTCTCCTGAAAGAGCCTGTTCAGACCATGCTGAGAAAGATGCCAGCTACCGCCTGCCCCCTGCCAGGAAGCCCCTTTCAGAGGGCATGGACACAGGCAGGCATGGGGGGTGCTCCCAGCCAGCCCCACGTGGGAAGCGCCAATCCAAAGAGGAAAACGGGGAACCAAGTGTCTGCTGTGATCCGTGCCACTGATCCGGAAAGATCGTGGCTCTCTGTTGCGTTCTGGAATCCACAGGGCAGCCAGAGCAGTCCTGCTGCTGCCTCGGATGTTCTGGGAAAGGGCTCGCCTTCCCCGCTGGTCTGTGCTCCGCGGAGAAGGAGTTAATGAACCCTGAGCTAAAAGCAAACAGAGGGAGCTGAATAGAGACTTATGAGCAAAGGCTGCTCTGCCGGCTTCTTTTCTTTCTTGTGAACGAACAGGGTGTGCTTGAAAATAAAAAGTGAGTTTTTGAGGAGTTTTTCTTTTGGTGTTGGTTGCTGTTTAAAATCTTCCTGGAAGGCTCGGCGCCTGTGGCTCAACAGGCTAAGGCGCCAGCCACTTACACCTGAGCTGGCGGGTTCGAATCCAGCCTGGGCCTGCCAAACAACAATGACGGCTGCAACCAAAAAATGGCCGGGCGTTGTGGCGGGCGCCTGTAGTCCCAGCTACTCGGGAGGCAGAGGCAGGAGACTCGCTTGAGCCCAGGAATTGGAGGTTGCTGTGAGATGGGATGCCACAGCACTCTATCCAGGGTGACAGCTTGAGGCTCTGTCCCGGAAAAAAAAAAAAATCTTCCTGGAAGGCAGAACAAAGGGAAAGAACAGCATTTGTCACTTGTCCTGCTCTGGTTAGCACAGTAGCTGGGCCCCGACCTCTCTCCAGGCTTCCCAGGCTGGCACTGAGGGAAATGTGAGAAGAG